>JAVTVY010021671.1:0-99750 GCA_036873755.1 Hanleya hanleyi
CCCCCTCCCCCCCCCAGGCCAGGTAGGGTTAAGACAATAAAATGTAAGATTTTCAACAGTTGAAGTTCGAGTGAAACGCACAATGGCGTTTGGAATCTTGCTACTTCAGGCCAAGATTTAAGTTTATCCGTAGTTCCTTATTCTAAAATGAAAGAAAAGCGGATTTTTAAGACATTTCTTTAGCTCTCATGGCCTCGTCGCTGTTACGATCCACCTTTCCGTTCTGGACTGTTTGACCAAATGTGACAGATTACGCGGAAAACGACAGCGCCAGATCAAAAGGTCGCACAAGGCCCTTTTATAAAGGCAACACAGACAGTCACGTCCAACAGTTAGCGTGGTTTACACAATCACCGTTCATCGATTTCAATTCATATTCTTTAACCTTATACGATGTAAAGTTAAAACGTTATCTATTTCCATTCACGTGAGGTTCAATTATGATATTTTTCCAATTATCCTTAAACATTTAGGTGAAACAACATTACGCTAGAGACAATTCTGAGAAGTAGAAGTTTGTACCATGAGTTCGTGCGTTTGATCTCCATACGTTTGTTCCCTTCAAAGTTTACAAGACGAAAACATTTCTAGACAAATTTTGATGTCAGGGGTACGTACAAAAGTGAATACGCTTCAAATGGTTTGTTCATGACGTCATGATGGAGTCCTCTTTTAGAAATCTTAACCTTGACCATATTATTATTATTAAATTAAAAAACAACAATCATTGTATACATAAAACTAGGCTAGTTTCCTGCAAGACAAGCGTTAAACGGTTTCCAATAATGCAGGCAAGATAGCACCATGTTCCAATAATATCAAATCCGTATCACTGAGCAGTATTCTTAACCCATATGATTTTCGTTGGCAAGTCGTTATCTAAATATTGATGTATCTCAGTCACGCTTTGATTTTGTCTGTTCATGTGAACATGGCAGTGTGACTAACGTCACAGGACCTACGAAGTAGGATAGGCATTAGGACTGACGCGAAGTGAACTCTTCCCCTCCCCAGTTGAAATCCTGCCTTTTTTAAAGTGATCGTAAACCCTCAAGTAAAGTTTCCCTCAAACGAAAGACCATTGCAAACAGTGTGTGAAAATATTTATTGTATTTTTTTACGATTGTATTACACAGAGTAAACTGCAAATAAAGCGTGGTATTCTATGGTGGTCTGTTGCAATCATATTTAGGTCCAGTGACGTCACACTGCCTTAATACATATATTTTAAAACTGTGTATGCACTTTCCAATGCTTGATTCAAGCTTAAGGTCTGTATACTTTGAGTTTCAACACAGACTCACTGTTCCAATGTGCATGTTTCACCAAAATCGGGGAAATTAAATGCAAGATTCAAATTGAATTGACTCTTATGAATTACCATCTTCCAGATTTTGTTCAAACATACACATTGGAACAGTAAATTTGTGTTGAAACTCAAAGTATACACACCCTAAGCTTGAATCAAGCATTGGAAAGTGCATACAAAGTTTGAAACATATGTATGAAAGCAGTGTGACGTCACTAGTTTAAATGTGAACCACCATAAATGCAGTTTATATGTGTAAATCTGTAAATTACAATAAATATTTCCATACACTGTTTGCAATGGTCTTTCATACGAGGGAAACTTTACTTGAGGGTTTACGATCATTTTAAGATGAGCACTGCCCAAGTCAGAATCACCAGTGATTTTCATCCAAAATCACCAGAAATTTTCATCAAAAGTAGGTCAGCTCAGAACCCGCTGGTAACAGTCCCCTAATGCACCTTCATGACAAAACTCAAGATTCTAAGTTAACGGTTCTCCGTATTTTGCCGACGAAAGAATTTGGATGGACTGACTCACTCAGTACCGGACAATTTGCAAATGAGAGCCTACTTCGTAGGAATATGCAAGGCTTGCTTTTGCTCAAAACCTTATTTTCCCTTGTTGGGTTACTCGATTTACTCTGAGCATTCAAAACGATCCCAAAAATGAAGAACAAGATGAAAACAAAACAGACTTACGGACTGCATGCACGTCAGAGGAATTAGTTTCCACAACCTTCAAGCGAATTGTTTTTCCTAACGCAATGGGATCGGAGGTCACCTCATGGTCAAGAACGTCGACCACCTTCAGGTCAAAGACTGCACCTTGATGTGAGAGACCGAGCAGCGATTGTCTCTCTCTCGGTGCAATGTACCTATAAATATATCTGGGATTATCACATCCTCTTTGATCGTCGTCTGGAAGTAATATATTAACATTTTATTACAATATACGTATCTAGGATGCATGTACGATCGGTCGATACTTGGTGTAAGAACGCATTGTTGAGGCTTTTGTTGAGGCTTTTGTGCAGCTGAAAAGGGTCACGTCTAGACGCATTGTTGAGCTCAGACAGGCTATTGTAGGCTTTGTCTTGTGCGTTCTTACACCAAGTATAAACCGTACGATCCATAGATTCCAAGCCGACATTTGACCAATATTGTGCTTCCAGTCTTCAACTTCTAAACATTTCCCATAAAGGGTATGATTTTAATATGAATCTTTGTACCGGTATTGTTTAAACTATTTCTCGTAGCAGTCGCAAAGCGTCACAACGACAGCGACTTTGTTTTATACCGGATAACTAAAGGATAAATCTACTACATGAGGTAGTGTTTGACCTCATTGTAAGGAAACCCCATTCTCTGAACGTTTTCAAGAAGGACAACTTATTTAAATGATATATTGCCGGACCCAGTAACCGTCAGCTAGCCAGATGTAATAATAATGATGCCACGCTTGCATTGGTCAGTACTCAGCTTATCGCGTTTATCCATGAAATATAAGGTGACCATATGTCATGAGCAATTGTTCTACCTGTAGAAAAGGATGTCGAGTTTAACCGAACTGCTGAATACCTGACATCAAACCTGTTATTAATTAAAAGAAAAATACTATAGCTTACGATATAAACTTGTTCTTCTAAACTACCAATGTAAAACAATTGAATAATGTCCCTTACGAATGTGTAAGCTTGGTCTCTGATGATAGGGCCGTACCCTTGGCATCGTAAGCACAAGTTACAGTGTGCATCTCCCTGCGCATTATAACTGGACCAGTCTTCTCCCCCCAACCAAGCTCCACTTCCACTGTATATGTGTTACTGCCGTTCTTTTTCTGTCGACGAAAGAAGGTGTTATTGCAGCTGTTAGTCATTAAATACATGACGAACAAATACACATCTAATATATCCAACATAAGTACCTTCCAAGCGTGGGACAGTGTGACTAAAGGACATGCCGCGGACAAACCAATTCATGACCAGTGGACCTCATACTCTGCTCAGTTCTTTGTTTCCTCCAAAAAGAGGCTAACAATCAAGTTTGGCATCTCTCCGTTTAATTAATACCAGGCATAATAGCAGGCATGCAAATTGTCGACAGACAGACAATAAGACCGGGCAAACACTAGAAACTAATCAGTTCACCAATCCCTCCCAAGGCAGGGATCACACATGTTTAGCCACTTGAGGTCCGGGATATTTGTGGCCGAAAAGGTACATATTTTTACCTTGATAGTACATGATAAATGAATCGACAGCGTACAAACAAATTGGGACTTAGTCCCTCCAATGGCCCCTTCCAAAGAAGCGGACACTCATTTTTTGTAAACCTAGCTGAAAATACGTGTCTAACCCGATGTATCACCCGTAGCATTTGGAGAGACACACGGAAAGGCGAGCATGTCACATACAACCGGACTAACAAAGCGGTTGCTATTTCTATATGCCCCTCTCCAACAACGGGAGGAGGTGGTGGAGAGAATTCCCATAAGTAAATTAGTAGATTGGGATTGATCATACATACATGTTGCCTATATACTTTAATACTAAACGATGGGAATCATATTACATGTATATACTCACATTGAACTGACAGAGGGAACCGTTGTAATCTTGGAGAAATGTTGCTTGGAGTGTGAATAGAACTTCATCCGTGGAGTGAAGGAATTTCTCGCCATTTTTACATTTAGCCATGCCATACGCAGGTACGTCCGCAGTTACATGAAGTTCCGGGCTACCATCACTTTTATCTGGGCACAAGGGTTTAACTGAAATGAAATAACTATTTTAAGAATGATCTTGTTTACAGATCAACCATATGTTCCGTTCTGGGCACTGAAATGTATGTAAAGTTCCAGATCCCGGACGCGGACTTCCAACTCCGGCCAACTCCGATTTACTAAGAATCGGTCCTGATCCCGAACTTGTAGTAGACGGGATAATGATCGAGGTGCGTGGAAAACCGAACCTGATCCAGAACTCAAAGCAAGATCTAGCACTCCAGTGTACTGACGATGAATGAGGGAGTTCATATTTTTACGGATTTTTATTTTAAACTAACATTTTGTAAAAGGAAGTTATATTTTCAGTGATTAGTGTTACGGGTTAGACATTCTCTTTCAATGTCGGCATGTGTCTCCCAGCTTTTGCTATCTACAGCCTTCATCGAAATTCGCATGGTTCAGTATCTTCATTGTAATCTGTGAATGAGGTCAACATTAACGATAGCCCGACACGGTTTTTAACGTGTTTATTGGTACTTCACATGTATCATCAGTTCCAAAAACCAGAAAGTCATATTTGCTGCTTTAAGCTGAACACCACCCATAAAAATTAACTAAAATAGCATGGCCATTCCAATCACCTGTGTAGTCAAACTACCCGTCGAATCATTTTCATAACAGGATTTCTGCTCCCGACGCCATACCTGCTATTTTATATTAAACCAGGTCAAAGATTCTACCCCAATGTAAGATGCGAAGAATTCTTCCAGCTCAATAGGCGCTAAGCCATGAAAATGTCATAAACATCCTTCCATCTAAACGCCTTAGATGACGGCCAATATAGAACGCACGTTTGTTGTTGTTATTTCCACAGTTCATAATGACAGTGAACCAGGATACTCTAATTCGGGGTCAGCATCCAGTGTATATATGCGAATATCCATACTACTGATTTCTACATGGATTTTCAGGTTCAAGTTTAATATTTTGACCAACATGCAAGCCGCTTACTTGGAATAGTGGTGTGTACTCCCTGTAAGGGCTCTGTGCTCGTCGATGGCCACCACGTGCGCGCTATACATTTCCTGGATATCATGGAGTGAACGATGTCATTTGAAATTGATAGCCTAGCTGATATATTTGCGTTTTTATTGTTGAAAAGTTTATATCGTAGTATCTGTCAGTGTGTTTGGTAAAATTCTTGGGTATATATTCCAACCGTCATTTTCAATAGTGCAAATAAGCCTATATAATACATGCGAGAGGCATTCTCTATGTGGCACCTGAACCTTGATGGACAGTCCGATGAACTCTTCGAGTCTTACATACGGGGGATAAGTAGGCAACTGGTTGAATACAAAAATGCAAATATATGGTGTCCGGAGTTGGAAATCAACATAACCTCCTCCTCTGGAAATGATCCGACGGGTATTTCGTCATTGATTTCACAGCCGAGTAGATTTAACATGCTATATTCAGTTCACGTTCATGGATTGTGTTCAGCTTTAAGGAAATACTGACCGGTGCACGTGTGATGTTCAAAGGGTTACAAAATATTTAACCGACAGATACAGATCCAAGTAAAATAGAGGATGTGCAGGTTGCCAGAGGCACAAGCAAGGGCAATATGCGCATCCGAGAGGCATCAGAACTGCATATTCCCCTCAAAGCAAGTCAATTCTTTCATTATTATATTCACCAACTTAACTCTGTGCTCAAACATAATATTGTTTTACTTTACAATCCCGCGGCGTTGGTTGTTTTCATGAGCAATCGCGTGCAACAAAATCTCGGATGCACCAGATTCGGAGCTTCAGTCGTGCATATCTCGCAATGCACGGTTTTGTCCGATTCTGCAACTATAATCAGCTCGACGAACTGCATCATGATCCGTTTTATGCATCGCGAGCGATGTAATTATCTCCCCTTGGTGTAAATTCCATGGAGGGGTCGAATATGCAGTTTCAATGGGCAATATAAACACATGTGACCGGGCAATGTGCAGTTTTATCTCAATGCAATTTATATACGGTCCCACTCTAATAACTATAATAATATGTTTTATTTCCCGGATCGTATATAGGAGTTCAATATCACTGCATTGAGTATGAAAAGCCGACCATTTCAGACTCGTATTCTCCATTTTTAAAACACTAAGTCTTGACCCCAAGCCTATGGGACCCCTGTCAGCGATCGTTACGTTCCATTTGGGCTCCATACAAACTTGAATACAGAATTAACATGTATTCAAAGAATTTCTCTTGGAAGGAAAGTCGATACTTACGATGAAGAATGGGCTCGCCAGCAGCAAAAGTTGCCTATACCAAAAAAAATACATCAGTAATGTGTAAATCCATGTGGTTTTTTAGGACATAAATACAGGACATTCATAGAAACACCATGATGAAGAGAATGCGACTGTTTGGTATAGTTTGACAATACAGCTGAACTTGTTCACGTGGATGGATGGATGTATACTTTGGCACTCAATCGCACCGTCATGGACACTGGTCGTGCGAACACGCCGTGCAATCGATTTTCCCCAACCCGCCCTATACATGATCCCTCTGAACAATGTCACATATACACTGTAATCCCCACATTAAACAATATACCTTCTCCACATTCAGCACAACCATATACTCTTCTTTTTCGATAACTACAGAAGTAGCACATAATATTTCCATCTGTCAAACCCCCTCATTCTCTCTTATCGGACCGATTCTGGTGGCAACTTTTATCAAGTATCACCACGGACACTCATAATTAAATCTCCACGTGCACCATGTACATGTAAGAACATAAACAATGATTGTAGATGCCTAGCAACGTTGATGAATCAACAAACTCCAGTATAGCTATCCCAATTATCGAACTGTGGTATGTTAGATAATGACATACGTTAAAGGAGCACACAAAATAGCTAAAGCCGATGCCTCAGAAGGTCTGATTGGACAGCAGTAAGGTCAGCAATTTTCCGAACCAAACATATCGAAGAATTAATTGCCGAAAAGAACATGGAAGATTTCCTGAAAAAAAGTGGGGTCCCTTGTCAGACCTCGACACATAACTAATTCAAATATCGTAGAATTATGTTAGGGGGATTTTTAGGGGGCCAAGCCAGTATGGCTGGCCACCTTTTGTTATTGGTATTATTATTCTTTCTTCTGCCAGATTTTGTGCCACTCGTACAGTCAACACCGATACACCGACGTCGCTGAAACTTCATATATTGATTGGCCCATATGGGAACTGATGGATATCCCCCAATGAAGCCGATTGGCCAAAAGCTTCGGCGGCCATCTTGGATTTAACCGAAAATCTTCTTGTCCTGAACCGCTAAACCGATTAACGCTAAACTTGGCACACATGTTTGATGAACCTGGGGCTATCAAAATCCTATTTCAAAATTCGCTGGGTGGAATAAAATGGCCGCCATTGACCAATCAAAATTGTCGGATTTTAAAATAACGGATTTGGAAGGGGAAAGTGACAACATGTGCATTGCGATATGGCGATAACGAATATGCAGAAATTTTGCTCCTAGGTCACGTGGTTTGGCCGCCATCTTGAATTTTGTCAGAAACGGATCACATCTTGTACAGGCTACAACTCTGGAACTATGTGAGGTACAGCCTTGTAGTTTGTTGCATTATATTGTCCAGGAGCAGCTCTTTTGGAAATCCTTTTCCCCTAGCTTTAATAGTTTTCGCGCTATTTCGCATCTTAGTTCACCCAAATTTGTCAATTATCGGATTTTCATGTAACGGATTTTGATAGTGGAAGTGACTGTATGTATGTTATAGGACACGCCGATGCTGAATATGGCGGATTCGTGGTGGTTATGCCCATTAGATCTAATGCATATCCAAAGAAGAAGCGGATTGGTCGAAATGTTTGGCGGCCATCTTGGATTTTCCCTGAAACACTCCAACATCTTCTTCTCTGGAACCGCTGAACTGATTGACCCGAAACTTGGTACAGATAATCGATGGATCGAGGGCTCTGAAAATCCTATTTTAAAATTTGCTGGGTAAAATAAAATGGCCGCCATTGACCAATCAAAATTGTCAGATTTTCAAATTATGGATTTGAACGGAAAAAATGACTACCTATACAATTTTGATTCTAGGCCACGTGGTGTGGCCGCCATCTTGAATTTCGTCAGAAACGGAACACATCTTGTACAGGCTATAACTCTGGAACTTTGGGAGGGACAGCCTTGCTGTTTGTTGAAGTATATTCTCCAGGAGCAGCTCTTTCGGAAGTATGCCAACCATTTCAACGCAGCTTCAGTAGTTTTGCCCCTATTCTCAAACGTTATTCACCCAAATTTGCAAATTTTCAGATTTCTGGTGGCAGGTTCTCTATGATATTATGATCGCTAGATCTCGGCAATATTAAGACATATCATGCTCAAACTCCACACACATAATCGACAGGTCGCCATCTATTACATGCTAAACATTCTTTTGATTGGCCGAATGGTTTGGTGCCCATTTTGGATTCAACTCAAAACTCCTCTCCGGAACCGCTGAACTGATCGACGAGAAACTTGCTACAAATGATTGATGGTCCGAGGTCTTTTGAAATAAGTCTAGAGAAGTTGCAGATGAAAGGGATCAATGCCACTTCACCCCCACATCTAGCTTGTCTGGACTGTATCATGGACCTTACATTGCCCCTTGCGGCTGTATTTTTTACTAGTATTTGTATGCAAGGGAATGAGCTAGAAAACACTAAACTACCACACTAAAGCATTCCATAGTACAAATAGCAAATTCGAATAAATTCCCAATGGTTCGTCCAGGACTAACGATAGAAAAAAATGGAACGAGTGTGGAAACATGATATACACATCTGTGACACGTATTTGACGACAAGGTATCGTGGTGTATTATACAGCCCTTCACTTTCAGAAGCTGGTAACGTGTGGCGGTGTCGTTTATTGAAGAGTTCTGGGGTGAAAATGCCCGGTAGAAAGTCTGAGTATAAGACTTTTTGTGTTCTAAATGTTCCTGTTCCAATATTACCAGCAGCTCAATTGTTTTACTGAACGGCATACTCCTGCGTACAGCAAATAATCGAATTTTTTCCTCAAATGTGCCAACTGGCAGAGAGTTACCTGAATCATCCAGTATGTCCTCAAAACAAGAATTCCGTTGAACTAATTTAAGGGTTTCACATTAATATGAAAAGTGTCGTTAATTAAAGACATCTCATTAGAGAACAGATCACTATCCCGGTAACGTAGGTTTTCTTGATATTCCCAATTTTTTTAAAAATCATTATCTAGTGACGTCAATTTCAAAAACGGCATTTTTGGGTCGATTTTTTCGGTCGGATTTTACGACCTTTTTATTTAATGCAATTTCCCCGCAAAAAAAATGCATGATAAATTAGTAAATATTAATGTGATGTAAAATAAAGTAGTTTTGCATACCCCCAGAAGCAGGGTTAAACACGAGTGAGAAAGTATTTAATACTGACTAACAAGTCCAAAACTGTTAGCAATGGAGAGTATGGCACATGTGTATGCCAAGCACTATAACCAAGCCAAACTTGGGTGCTAGAAATTCCAACTGTAGGGAGTTGATAGCAAATTCACTGATTCAAGGTTGATTTCTACATCACAATTATGGCCATCCGGTATTTGACGGTCTTCTTGAGAAAACATTCAGGTGGGTTATCATCCGATTTTGATCAGCAAATTTAGGGCTTATTCGCTATCATGCTTAAATTCACGCTTTTACCTCTAAGTGCACAACATTTTCACAATATTGCCGTACTGTAGGTGCACAATGGTGTAAGCGTTCAGAAGATATGGGGTTTAAGAATATATAGTTTAGCAGATAGAGGGTGGTGTTCACAGTGACCTCCCCGCCCCAACCAGATGTGAGCGTACAGAAGGTACATGCACTGGGCTGGGCGAGCTATGAATTAGGAGATACAGGGCGCATCGGGCTCTGTGCTCATAAACTAAGAGTTCTTGAACAGAAAGGCAGACCACTAACAAGGCTCAAGATTACTTGTCGGTTCTCAATATTTTTTTTCTTTTCGCAGATTGGGAAAAAGTCTGTTAGAGGGTCCCCACTCCCTCTCTCAAGCTCTCCCTCCAGGCCTGGTAGGATAACTTAGTAACATCACTTAACTGGGTATTGATTGCACTTTTGATCTTCAATATTTGATCGTCCATGACTTTCTAAATGAATAATGCAACAGCTTTCTGTCAACTCGTTTGTCCTCACATGAAAATATTGACAAAAATAATACTTACCAGAATTAGTAATGTGAGAACTGAAATCATATCTTCTCACTTTTGCAAGAGCTGGAAAAAGAAAGAAATATTAAACTTTTATAAATAATGTTAGTATTTATTATCAAATCAAACCTGCTAATGCTATGCCTATATCCTCCTCCAGGAGATCCAATTGCAGAATAAAAGTTATCTCCCCTTAGGGAGAACGGTCGGGTTACTCTGCTCCATGTGCTCACATGAATACTTCCTCCTTCTACTGCAGCCTGTAGGTGTGTCTGTGCAAGACCGTAGAGTGAGTGGAGGATGGGTTGGGCAATCAAAGCAATAGCGGGTTTGATTTGATAATACATACTAACATTATTTATAAATGTTTAATATTTATTGCTCAAATCTTCACCTGCTATTGCTATGCCACACTACCAACAGATGGGTGTAGGGACCTCGGCCTTGTTGTAGTTCTCAGTTCATGCAGAGTAACCGCTGAGATGATCATGGATGTGGCACACAATATTACCCGACGAGGGAACCCGGGCCGGCGGCGCTGTTGGTACTCGTGTTGTAAGCAAGTAAAACGAAAAGAAGGGCCATGTACATACCAGGCGACTTTCAAATACTAGGTGACCATCTCATACAATAGTCGTAATTGCCGTCTTGCACGAAGTCTCTGTACTTCAGTCCCTTGCCACTGACATGAATATACCTACAAATAATACTCAACGATGTGTCAGGTCTTGTTAACTGTCTTGTCAGTTGGCTGCTGGCTGACTTGCTGTGGCGGTCATGCGAGTTGGCTGACTGGCTGACTTGCTGCGATGATCATTAAGTTGGCTGACTGGCGGACTTGTTGCGACGATCTGTTTCCCTCCCCCCCCCCCCTTGTTTGGGAAAGCTACTGGACCACATCCTGGGCAGCCACCGGCGGCCCTAGCGTGGACATTATCTGATTGTACTGACATGTCTCTCAGATAGAAGTCGGTAAAAGTCGAATTGGCAGTCCAAGCACAGGATTGGACAAGGTCATCCAAGGATAAGTTCTTCCATAGAGGCCATGATGTAGCGATGGCACGAATCTCATGGGAAGAAGCAGAGGCCAGAAGTCGGGGAGCGTGAAGGGCGAGTTGATATGTCCACTTAAAGGTCTTCTTCAACCAAGAAGCCACTGTATTCTTGGTGATGTCACGAACTGCAGCTGGCTGAAGAGATAGGAATAGCAGTCGACGAGATCCCCGAACTGGGTCGGTACGAGTGAGGTAGTGACATATAGCTCGTACAGGACATACCAGGATGTCGTCATCAAGGCCACGAACAAAAGTCTGTTAATGCAAGAATAGAATACAAACGTTGAGCACAAGGACCCTGGGGCACAGCCTCATTTTTGGCGATGAACTCTGGAATGGGACGGAAAGAGAGGAGACCAATCTGCCGTCCAGGTCATCGACTTCCTCTCCAGGCGTGAAGCTCGGGTACTCTAGAAGCCAAAGAGAAGGCCGACAGGAAAGCAGCCTTGTAGGAAACAGCTTTAATAGAGGCTGACTGTAGGGGTTCGCAAGGTGGACGAAGAAGAGCGCTAAGAACCATTCCAATATCCCACTTCGGTAACAGTTGGCGGATACGGCGAGACTGAAGGCGAAGGCACGTAAGAGAGCAGAGATGTTGTCATTCAGGCTAATGTCGATGTCGGTCGAAAGACGTAAAACCCTAGCCAAAGCTGACCGGTACCCCTCAATGGTGCTGATTTGAAACTTCCTATCTCGGTGTAGGTGAAGGAGGAAATCCGCTACTAAGGAAAGAGAGGCAGTGTCGGGATCGATGTGTCGTTCTCGGCACCAGGAGACGAAATAAGTCCACTTAGATTGATAGAGCTGTGATGTGGAAGATCGATTGGCTGAAACCATCGTCTCTGCAACTTCTGCTGAAAACCCTTGAGCTGTGAGTGCACTCTGGATAGTCTGCAGACGTAAGTTGAGCCGCCGAGGGTTGCGATGGATTGTCTCGCGAGGTTGACGCAACAGGCTGAGCCAAACTGGAAGGCGTCGTGGTGGGGAGGTGAGAAGAGGAACCAGAGCCGGCAACCACGGGCGACTAGGCCACCACGGAACAACGAACAGGATGACGCAGTCGTGCTGAGTAATCTTTAGAAGAACTTCCTGAAGCAGGGCAATGGGAGGGTGGGTATATGCAAGGAAGTTGTCCCAGCTGATCGATAGAGCGTCGATGGCGAAGGCTTGAGGGTCCAGAATCGGGCTGACGAAGCGGGAGAGCTGTGCATTGTTCCTCGTCACAAACAGGTGTTGATGATGCATTGGAAGACCTCTGGATGAAGCTGCCATTCGGTTTGAAGAACGGTGTCGGGACGAGAAAGGCGCTCCTCTAAGATATTGAGCAGACCCGGAACATGGCGAGCGGTGAGATGGCAGTGATGTTTTAGAGCCCAGTCGATGAGATCCCACACCAGACGAAATGTTGAGAAAGATCGGGTGGTACCCATCTTGTTGATGTAAGCAATGACAGTAGAGTTGTCCGTTGCGATGAGAAGGGACGAATTCACAAGAAGACAACTCCAATGCTGAACTGCTGTCATCTCCAGAAGGTTGATATGAAGTCTGGCATCCGACATCGACCATCTGCCGGGCACCTCTAGGGCGTCCAGATGAGCTCCCCAACCGGTCTCGGACGCATCGGTGAAGAGATGGTAATCTGGAGTCGGAGGTCGAAACGGAATTCCCCGCATGACATTGTGACGGGACTGCCACCAAATCAGATGTGGATGTAGAGACGTCAACACCGGCACTAGATGATGGAGGGATGACATCTGAAGATAAGGAAACAGATGGTACAGCAGCGGCCGAACTTGGAGACGTCCGTAATGAGTAAGATCCCGCGTGGCTGTGAGTAGCCCTAGAAGACTTTGCCAAAGATGAAGGGGCTGAGAAGTTGATGACAAAAACTTCAGCACCAACGTCTGAAGTTTGGGCGTACCAGTTGATGGAGAGTGTCGAAAACTGCCCCAATGTAACGACGAAGTAATGCTGGTACCAACTCTGACTTCTGAGGGTGAGGAATGAATCCGAGATGTTGAAGAATGAGCAGAGTGAACCGGATCTGAGCGTTGAGAATAGACTTGTCCGTCGCCCACATGAGGATGTCGTCTATGTAAACCTCGATGTGAATGCCACGTAGATGGAGAAACGCCATGACTGAAGAAGTGATGCGGGTGAAAAGCCATGGGGCGATGTTGACTCCGAACGGGAGGACTTGCCACTTGAACCGACGACCGTCGATGGTGAAACGTAGGAAACGACGATGGCGAGGATGAACGGGTATATGGAGATATGTGTCTTGCAAATCGATGGAGGCCAACTAATCCCGGTGATGTATGCGGGCCCGAATCGATGAAACTGACGTCATCTTGAAATGAGGAGGTGGTGACAGGTGAAGTTCGTTGAGCCGTCTGAGGTCGATGATCATACGCTTTTGGGCGGAATTCTTCTTCGGAACTAAGACATGATTGTAGAAACCGACGCTGTTCTCGGCCTGATGCAACTTTCTGATCGCATCCTTGGAGATGAGCGTGGCGATAGAAGAAAGAAGCGTCTGAACGTGTCCCGAGGGAACTGACAGAAGAGAAGAACGAGGTCGGGAGATGAGTCTGGGTTGGAACTGGAAGTCGAAGAGGAATCCATTTCTAAATGTCTCGAGAACGCAGGCATCGTCTGTAATGAGCCGCCAATTCTCCCAGAAGTGCTGCAAACGGCCGCCGACGACATGACTGAAAGGACGGAAGGCGGGCAGATGAAAGTCTATGACATGCGGATGGGAGATGGAATGCAGATAGTCACTTGTTGGAAGCGCCTCTCCCTTTGAAAGACCTCCCACGCGTGGCGCGTCGACCACGGGAACGTGAAGACTTGTCGAAGGAACGAAAGTTACCAGGGGGAAAACCCTCTCACTGGGTAGTCCTGTTAGTTTGATTCCGATTTGACCCCCGCTCGAAGGAAAACGCTGGACGCCGAGACGCTGCGGAAAGGAGTCTCGAAGCCCTCTCCTCGCGAATACCAGGTATGACAGACTCAATTGCGTTGTTGAAGACAAACTTAGAAGTTAACTGCTGGTGCAACAGTTGGGTCACCAGCAGTTGGGTTCTAGCAAAAACCGAAACTTCGGGCTTGGTGTCTTGAAGCAATGCTTTGCGCTGCGCTTGAAGAAGAGAAACATGAGAAAAAGAGCCTGCCTCGATGACATGAGGATTAGACTTGTTGAGTGTGTCAAGAAAACCGAAGGTAGGTGAGGTGACAAGGAGACAGAAGAGCCGAACCATCAGACCGACGGATGGCAGGATCGAATGCAAGACGAGTTTTGGCGAACAAAAATCAGTCGGTGGACGACGTAATACGCTGAATGGCAAGCAACATCTCCACAAGATTGCCAACAACCTTGGCGGAGAAACCAAGGGAAGACGATTTAGAAGTCTTCAAAACTTGATCCAAATAACGATCGCGTATAGGAGGTTTGTCTGGAAGAATGCCATGGTGAAGTTGGTAAAACGAAAAGGTGGGTTTCTTGAACTTCTTGTCGTCCTCAAGCTGACGGTCGAAGACAATACAATTAGACGCTCAAGCCGGAGACGGTGGACAAGTAAAAGATGTCGCCGGGGAAGCGGACAAAATGGCAGAAGAAGCCGCTGTCACACACTTAACTCTAGAACGAGAAGACGAAGAGACAGCAGTAGTAGTAGGCGCTGGCATCTCAGGAACGAGAGCCAAAAGAGCCGCCATCTTGTCTTCAAACGATAACGAAGACGCATCTACAGATTTGACAGAAGACGATGAAGAATCCCGACTAGAAGTCGAAGACGAGCGACGCTCAGGTGAAACTCGTCGGGGCCTCGATGAGAAACAGACAACAAACGATCAAGAGGATGACCTCGAGATGGTAACCGGGGACGTCGATCTTGACGACCTCGATATGGCGGTGTAAGAGAACCACGTGGTGACAAACGAGCACGGGAACGGCGTTGTGGCGTATGGAAACGACGTTAAGGTATACCAGAACGGCGTACGACAACGGCGTTGTGGCGTACGAGAACGACGTACAGGTGTATGAGAACGACGTAATGGCGAACGAGAACGGCGTTGTAATAGATCAACTGAGGTTGAAACCATAGGTTGATGTAAAGCCGAAACCCGAAGAGTCGCAGCGGAATCCGAACAAGGAAACGACGAAGACATGAACTTAAACGGCAAAGGTACAGCCGTAGTCCGCGGAGCTGTTTTGGACGAAACAGACGTAAAAGAAAGCCGAGATTTATATCGCAGAGGCGAAGTCGAAATCCGTTGAAGCTTTTTCTTTTCCATAGTACTGGACTGTGAAAGGACATCAGACAATAGATTGGGTGAAGCCGAAACTCGCGAAGAGGAAGCCTTTTGTTCGCTGATAACAAAAGATCGCTCAGAGAAAGCCGGCCGCCACTTGAAGACAGGATCCTATGTTGTCCCAGACAATGAGACGGACTTGGACTTAGTCCCCAAGCCGAGTTCTTATCACCACGACAAAGTCTCTCTGGATAGTTGTCAATTTCCACCTGTTTGACTATACCACTAGGGGGAAATCTAATAGACGATGCAAGTGACATGGTAGGACTGAGAAGATGAGATACTTCCAGACGTGAACCAGGAAGATCTTCGTTAAATTTAAAATTCCCGATGAGAGCAATTTCATGTTGATATCTCTCGTCGGCAGATAAACTGAGATCCTCAGAAGCCCGTAACAAGAACGCACGCCTAGCCTGGGCAGAATTCTTCCAGGTAGCGTCGTCCCAGTTCAGACATTCCAGACAAGCGGCCTGCCGATAACAAAGATGTACTTTGCACGAGAAGCAGGTCGAATGGAAATCCAAAACAGACCAAGAATGCAGACAAGGACGGCAACTTTTAGAATTGTCAGGGACTGTACGATCAGACATTGTGACCAAATAATCTGCTAGTAGTTAGCTTCAGAAAATAACCCTAGGTTACGTCTAAAACTAGATTTAACAGGAACTCCTTTCAAACACGTCTACACGCGGCAGATGCAGGAAGAAAGAGGAAGTATTCATGTGAGCAGAGTAACCCGACTGAGCTCCCTAAGGGGAGACAACTTTTATTCTGCAATTGAATCTCCTGGAGGAGGATATAGGCATAGCAATAGCAGGTGAAGATTTGAGCAATAAATTTAGGGTTTGTGAAAGTCTGACCGTTTCTATAATCGAGGTTGCCATACTGAATCCTGGACAATCGACTTTTCTAGCTTAGCTCCGCTACACGGTCAGAAAAGATGGGCCATCACCTTTTTATTGTACTGATGCCTGGCCATCACTAAGGGCGGTGAAGAGAGGTGATGGGCTCAGTTCATCATGTTTTAAAGTTGATTAGGCCAGTTCACCAACTTATAAAGGTGATGGACAACGGGTAACTCTAGGATAGTCACCTTTCAGGGTGATGATCAGGCCTCATCACCCTAAAATGGTGATGGCACGAAAAAAACAAACAACCACTCATTGCTCATCACCCTAAATGGGTGATGGCCATCACAATTTAAAGATGATCATGGAACAAAGTGATGGCTCTAATTCATCACCTTTTTGAGGTGATGCGGTCATCACCTTTCTTGGTGATAGCTATCACTTTTTTCTGAAGGTGTATTCTCTTAGTGTTCTGTATACATCTGCATTAAACAATATGATATGGAGGCACCATGAAGATGAAATGGCATACAGGATAGATTTCTCGGTTAGTATTGTACAGCGGCAGATGCATCCGCTTCGGGATGGAATCCTACTTACTGAACGGACATGCAAATCTAACCAGGGTTCCAGGAGTCCGCCGTAGGACATTCTCCCATTGCCAGAGTTTGACAGCGACTTGTACATGTATACAATCGGATTCCATGAGAGTGACAAAACTTAGAATTATCTGAAGAAGGGTGAGAGAAGAGACTTGGACTACACAAATATCTGCATATACAACTGAATTATTTCCTTCCAGGTGTAATAATGAATTGGGCTAACATAAATAAAAAAATCGAAAAATCTGACAAAAAGGCAACCAAAAAATGCCGTTTTTGAAAATGACGTCAGTGTGGCGTCATCAAATCAGCCATCTTAGATTTTTTTCAATTTCTGGTAGAGCTTGACCCAACCAGGCCTGGACAGTTCCCAAAAAGCCCAGACGAGATAGGGTTAAAGGGAATAACTCGTATGTGCAGAAGTCTAAATACATTTCAATAGGTGACAATTCAATTTCGCATGAATAATCCAATCTTTGGTATATTGAAACTGTATGTTCTGTATTAAACAAATGTTAAATTTTATTTTAATACGACACTTTGTTGCCAGAGCAACCATATAAATTTAATAGGAATAACATGGGAATATTTGGGAAAGTGGAAATAAGTTCAAGTTTTAGCCCATAAAGTCCATTTAGTCTTGAGCTTGGATTTTTACCATTTGGTATTTATTGCAACTGTCAGCTCAACTATTGCCGTCTAAAAAGCAGATAGACTGTTTTATTCGGCACTTTTTTTAAGAAACCTACTTTATCTTTCAACCTGATATAAAAATATTCCCCCCCCCCCGAGTCCAACTGCGCACGAGGAAATCTTAAACACCAGTTTTCTGCACAATGCCTGGTGTTTGACCACATCAGTTTTACGATTCAGTTCATTGCAATAGTCCTATTTTCTTGTATTCGATTATTTTTAGTATAATTCTGACACGAAATTATGCCAGTCTAATCATTTGGGGCGTTCTTGGAAATTTCAACAAAACCAGTGAATTTGCACAAAAAAATGTCCCGATGAACCTAAACCTACAGATCGATGTAAGCTGTTATTATTCGAGCCTTGATATTACCAATACAGCCTCTGGACTCATTGTTGTTATCCTTTTCCCGGTGACACTCTAAAGCTGGACCAATCTGCAGTTTGGGATAATAGGGCTACCATATTGAATGCGTCTTTTTTAATATACTGGAATTACCTGGAGCCAGAACATCCTACAGTCTCTGGAATATTCAGGGAATAATCCTGAATAGATCAGGCTGCACAGTGACAACTCAATTTGAGAGATTTTACCTGAAATCCAGAGATAATTTCCTGAATTTCAGAAAAAAGATCCCTGAATGAGAGGACTTTCCCTGAAATTCTGCCAAATTTACCACCCTGATTAATAAGTTCTCGACCCCATTCAGGTATTTAAAATGCCCTAAAATTCAGATAATTTAGCTTTAATTCATGGATGATATACCTGAATTTCAGGAAACTATCCCTGAATTTCAGGTAAAATCTCTGAAACTGAGTTGTCGCTGTGCAGCCTGATCAATTCAGGATTATTTCTTGAATATTTCTGAGAGTGTATGGAAAATGCCTCTGCCAATGGGACCACACTACCCACTACTAAAATCCAGTCATAATTGTCGGACTAGTTTACCAGGTGTACATCACGGCCACGTCATATCTCTAGAAGTTACTTTTAAGGATAGACAGGATCTTAAGATTTTCGGGAAAATTTGCCAAACCTAAATTTCCAAAAACGCCCCTTATTATAATGACCAAATACCATGAGACATCAAATGACAAAATGAATTGCTTTTTGGGGGGGGGGAATCTTTTCAATACCTCTGTGAAGCAAAAATGAAATTAAATGACAAGGAATTTCGCGAAGCGACGTTCAGAAAATTAAAACTATAACAGGCCAGGAAAAGGATAAATAAAATGACTCAACTAAGTTTTAGAGAACCTACGAACAAAATTATCCGTTTCGCCTGTAGCACGTGGTCGTATATATATAAATATATATGTTCGACTCTGCACGTGTACATAAATGACCGCTGGAATCTCGCCATTTTGCCTTCGACTTCACAACGAAATAAAGATAATTCAATGGAAAATAAACTATAGCAGATATCAAATTCAAATTTTCCACAAATACACAGTTAGATACGTAATTTTCAGCCCATCTGTTAACATAGAAATCGAATTTAGAGCTTCGAGTTTACACAGTTCGGAATGTGACAGAGCGTGCTCCTTTTTTAAACAAGGTGAGCCATCACAGGTCTCTAATAATATTCATACGCCCAAATAGGCATGCCGAAAATATCGTCCATAACATGTATAAACATCAAAGAAGCATAATAATTCAGTGAAATATGGTAATATTTATCATACAAAATATTTAACTGGACAGTTTCATTGCAGAAAAGCTTTAACCTTTCTGGAGATCTACATTTTCGAGCCGCCTTATTCTAATGTCCAGTCGCGTGCTTCTCGAGAAATCGCACGAGATTTGATAATTTGATGAAACTGAAGAAAACAGATCATTTGTCTAATTACATCTAATTTAGACAACACAAATGGTAGTATAGTGAATTTCGTTGAGTAGCCCTCCCAGCTGAATGATTCTGCATTCCGATCGCATGTTCTGAAAGTTTTTGTCGATGAGAATGGGTGAGCATAAACGGCGCGTAGCTGAATGACATTAACCCTCTGGACAATGTGCCAACAACGACGAGAACACGAAACAACAACACGTTGACCGACTCTCATTCAGATTGACTTTGATGGACAGGTGTTCAATTTTGTGCAAAGGGTTAATGCATCGAGGCCGGAAAAAGTCCACCTGAGCAGGAAGAAATGTGAATCGTCATTTTTCCGAACAATTCAGTTTGCTTGACCACGTGTAGCATTCTATTTTCCAACAACTTCAAGTAGGTCATTCTTGTTTGACCTCAACGGAGAGATGATTCAACTTTATTTTTCGAGTTTAACAGTCACTACATTTCTTCAATCTCCAAATTTTACTTCGAAAAATCCACTACATTTTTTATCAATTTTGTTCCACAAAGTCATTTTTCGAATTAGTTCAAAGAAATAGTCATATTTTCTTGTGTTAAATGGTGTTTTCTATCTTTCTGGCATGAAATAATGCGCGCTTGATAATTTAGTGCCTTTTTGAAAATTTCAACCTGACAACAAAAATGTCAAAATCTCTCATATTCCTCTTTGCCTTAAGAATCAGGGGGACGAGAGAGATTTTGACATTTTGTTTGTCAGGTTGAAATTTTGAAAAGGCACTAAATTATCAAGGGTGCATTGTTTCATCTCAGAAAGATAGGAAACACAATTAAACACAAGAAAATAGGACTATTCCTTCGAAGTAATTCGAAAAAATGACTTTGCGGAACAAAATTGATGATAAATGTAGTGGATTTTTCGAACTAAAACTTGGAAATCGAAGAAATGTGGTGACTGTTTAACCCACGAATAAAGTTGAATCATCTCTTCGTTGAGGCCAAACAAGAATGACCTTCTTGAAGTTGTTGGAAAATAGAATGCCACACGTGGTCAAGCAAACTGAATTGTTCAGAAAAATGGCGATTCACATTTCTTCCTGCTCAGGTGGACTTTTTCCGGCCTCGATGCATTAACCCTTCGCACAAAACTGAACACCTGTCAATCAAAGTCCGTCTGAATAAGACAGTCATTCAACATGTTGTTGTTGTTTCGTGTTGTTGTTGTTGTTGGCACATGGTCGTGAGGGTTAATGCCATTCATGTACACACGTTTACGCTCACCCATTTTCATCGACAAACGCTTTCAGAACATGCGATCGGAATGCCGAACCATTCAGTTGGGAGGGCTACTCACCGAAATTTACTATAATACCATCTTTGTTGTCTAAATTTGATGTAATTAGACGGATGATCTGTTTTTCATCAGTTTCACCAAAATATCATACCTCGCGCGATTTCACGAGAAGCAGGCGGCAGGATATTAGAGTAAGGCGGCTCGAAAAGTAGATCTCTAGAGAGGTTTACAGAAATTATTTTCTTCTTTCGAAACTGTCGAAATGAATATGTTGGATGCTAAATATCACCATATTTCGCTCAATTATGATGCTTCTCTGATGTTTATACATGATATCGACGATATTTTCGACATGCCTATATGGGCGTATGAATATTATTCAGATGTGATGGGTCACCTTGTTTGGAAAAGAAGCATGGTCTGACACATACCGAACTGTGTGGGATGAAAGCGCTGAATTCGATCTCTATTCAAACAGATGGGCTGAAAAGTACGTATCTTACTGTGTATTTGTGGAAAATTTGAAATTGATATCTGCTATAGTTTATTTTCTATTGAATTATCTTTATTTCGTTGTCACGTCGGGGGCAAAATGGTGAGATTTCAGCGGTCATTTGTGATGACATGCAGAGTCGAAAACGGATGTACGGCCACGTGCTTCAGGCGAAATGGATAATTTCGCTCGCAAGACCTCCAAAACTTAGTTGGGTCATTTTATTTATTGTTTCCTGGCCTGTTATAGTATTTATTTCCTGAAAGTTGCTTCACGAAATTCTTTGTCATTTCATTACATTTTTGTTTCACAAAGGTATTGAAAAAAAATTCCAAAAAAAAAATACATTTTTTGTCATATCATGTCTCATGGGTGAAGCCGAAACCCGCGAAGAGGAAGCCTTTTGTTCGCCGATAACAAGAGATCGCTCAGAGAAAACCGGCCGCCACTGGAAGACAGGATCCTTTGTTGTCCCAGACAATGAGACGGACCTGGACTTAGTCCCCAAGCCGAGTTCTTATCACCACGACAAAGTCTCTCTGGATATACCACTAGGGGGAAATCTAATAGACGATGCAAGTGACATGGTAGGACTGAGTAGATGAGATACTTCCAGACGTGAACCAGGAAGATCTTCGTTAAATTTAAAATTCCCGATGAGAGCAATTTCATGTTGATATCTCTCGATAACAAAGATGTACTTTGCACGAGAAGCAGGTCGAATGGAAATCCAAAACAGACCAAGAATGCCGACAAGGACGGCAACTTTTAGAATTGTCAGGGACTGTACGATCAGACATTGTGACCAAATAATCTGCTAGTAGTTAGCTTCAGAAAATAACCCTAGGTTACGTCTAAAACTAGATTTAACGGGAACTCCTTTCAAACACGTCTACACGCGGCAGATGCAGGAAGAAAGAGGAAGTATTCATGTGAGCAGAGTAACCCGACTGAGCTCCCTAAGGGGAGATAACTTTTATTCTGCAATTGAATTTCCTGGAGGAGGATATAGGCATAGCAATAGCAGGTGAAGATTTGAGCAATAAATTTAGGGTTTGTGAAAGTCTGACCGTTTCTATAATCGAGGTTGCCATACTGAATCCTGGACAATCGAATTTTCTAGCTTAGCTCCGCTACACGGTCAGAAAAGATGGGCCATCACCTTTTTATTGTACTGATGCCTGGCCATCACTAAGGGCGGTGAAGAGAGGTGATGGGCTCAGTTCATCATGTTTTAAAGTTGATTAGGCCAGTTCACCAACTTATAAAGGTGATGGACAACGGGTAACTCTAGGATAGTCACCTTTCAGGGTGATGATCAGGCCTCATCACCCTAAAATGGTGATGGCACGAAAAAAACAAACAACCACTCATTGCTCAACACCCTAAATGGGTGATGGCCATCACAATTTAAAGATGATCATGGAACAAAGTGATGGCTCTAATTCATCACCTTTTTGAGGTGATGCGGTCATCACCTTTCTTGGTGATAGCTATCACTTTTTTCTGAAGGTGTATTCTCTTAGTGTTCTGTATACATCTGCATTAAACAATATGATATGGAGGCACCATGAAGATGAAATGGCATACAGGATAGATTTCTCGGTTAGTATTGTACAGCGGCAGATGCATCCGCTTCGGGATGGAATCCTACTTACTGAACGGACTTGCAAATCTAACCAGGGTTCCAGGAGTCCGCCGTAGGACATTCTCCCATTGCCAGAGTTTGACAGCGACTTGTACATGTATACAATCGGATTCCACGAGAGTGACAAAACTTAGAATTATCTGAAGAAGGGTGAGAGAAGAGACTTGGACTACACAAATATCTGCATATACAACTGAATTATTTCCTTCCAGGTGTAATAATGAATTGGGCTAACATAAATAAAAAAATCGAAAAATCTGACAAAAAGGCAACCAAAAAATGCCGTTTTTGAAAATGACGTCACTGACGTCATCAAATCAGCCATCTTAGAATTTTTTCAATTTCTGGTAGAGCTTGACCCAACCAGGCCTGGACAGTTCCCAAAAAGCCCAGACCAGATAGTGTTAAAGGGAATAACTCGTATGTGCAGACGGCACCTCCCTGAAGTCTAAATACATTTCAATAGGTGATAATTCAATTTCGCATGAATAATCCAATCTTTGGTATATTGAAACTATATGTTCTGTATTAAACAAATGTTAAATTTTATTTTAATATGACACTTTGTTGCCAGAGCAACCATATAAATTTAATAGGAATAACATGGGAATATTTGGGAAAGCCCATAAAGTCCATTTAGTCTTGAGCTTGGATTTTTACCATTTGGTATTTATTGCAACTGTCAGCTCAACTATTGCCGTCTGAAAAGCAGATAGACTGTTTTATTCGGCACTTTTTTAAAGAAACCTACTTGATCTTTCAACCTGATATAAAAATATCCCCCCCCCCCCGAGTCCAACTGCGCACCAGGAAATCTTAAACACCAGTTTTCTGCACAATGCCTTGTGTTTGACCACATCAGTTTTACGATTCAGTTCATTGCAATAGTCCTATTTTCTTGTATTCGATTATTTTTAGTATAATTCTGACACGAAATTATGCCAGTCTAATCATTTGGGGCGTTCTTGGAAATTTCAACAAAACCAGTGAATTTGCACAAAAAATGTCCCGATGAACCTAAACCTACAGATCGATGTAAGCTTTTATTATTCGAGCCTTGATATTGCCAATACAGCCTCTGGACTCATTGTTGTTATCCTTTTCCCGGTGACACTTTAAAGCTGGACCAATCTGCAGTTTGGGATAATAGGGCTAAAATATTGAATGCGTCTTTTTTAATATACTGGAATTACCTGGAGCCAGAACATCCTACAGTCTCAGGAATATTCAGGGAATAATCCTGAATAGATCAGGCTGCACAGTGACAACTCAATTTGAGAGATTTTACCTGAAATCCAGGGATAATTTCCTGAATTTCAGAAAAAAAGATCCCTGAATGAGAGGACTTTCCCTGAAATTCTGCCAAATTTACCACCCTGATTAATAAGTTCTCGACCCCATTCAGGTATTTAAAATGCCCTAAAATTCAGATAATTTATCTTTAATTCATGGATGATATACCTGAATTTCAGGTAAAATCCCTGAAACTGAGTTGTCGCTGTGCAGCCTGATCAATTCAGGATTATTTCTTGAATATTTCTGAGAGTGTATGGAAAATGCCTCTGCCAATGGGACCACACTACCCACTACTAAAATCCAGTCATAATTGTCGGACTAGTTTACCATGTGTACATCACGGCCACGTCATATCTCTAGAAGTTACTTTTAAGGATAGACAGGATATTAAGATTTTCGGGAAAATTTGCCAAATCTAAATTTCCAAAAACGCCCCTTATTATAATGACCAAATACCATGAGACATGAAATGACAAAACGAATTGCTTTTGGGGGGGCCGGGAGGATCTTTTTAATACCTCTGTGATGCAAAAATGAAATGAAATGACAAGGAATTTCGCGAAGCGACTTTCAGAAAATCAAAACTATAACAGGCCAGGAAAAGGATAAATAAAATGACTCAACTAAGTTTTAGAGAACCTACGAACAAAATTATCCGTTTCGCCTGTCATGCCTGTAGCACGTGATCGTATATATATAAATATATATGTTCGACTCTGCACGTGTACACAAATGACCGCTGGAATCTCGCCATTCTGCCTTCGACTTCACAACGAAATAAAGATAATTCAATGGAAAATAAACTATAGCAGATATCAAATTCAAATTTTCCACAAATACACAGTTAGATACGTAATTTTCAGCCCATCTGTTGACATAGAAATCGAATTTAGAGCTTCGGGTTTACACAGTTCGGAATGTGACAGAGCGTGCTGCTTCAAACAAGGTGAGCCATCACAGGTCTCTAATAATATTCACACGCCCAAATAGGCATGCCGAAAATATCGTCCATAACATGTATAAACATCAAAGAAGCATAATAATTCAGTGAAATATGGTAATATTTATCATACAAAATATTTAACTGGACAGTTTCATTGCAGAAAAGCATTAACCTTTCTGGAGATCTACATTTTCGAGCCGCCTTATTCTAATGTCCAGTCGCGTGCTTCTCGAGAAATCGCACGAGATTTGATAATTTGGTGAAGCTGATCATTTGTCTAATTACATCTAATTTAGACAACACAAATGGTAGTATAGTGAATTTCGTTGAGTAGCCATCCCAGCTGAATGGTTCTGCATCCCGATCGCATGTTCTGAAAGTTTTTGTCGATGAGAATGGGCGAGCATAAACGGAGCGTAGCTGAATGACATTAACCCTCTGGACTATGTGCCAACAACGACGAGAACACGAAACAACAACACGTTGACCGACTCTCATTCAGATTGACTTTGATGGACAGGTGTTCAATTTTGTGCAAAGGGTTAATGCATCGAGGCCGGAAAAAGTCCACCTGAGCAGGAAGAAATGTGAATCGTCATTTTTCCGAACAATTCAGTTTGCTTGACCACGTGTAGCATTCTATTTTCCAACAACTTCAAGTAGGTCATTCTTGTTTGACCTCAACGGAGAGATGATTCAACTTTATTTTTCGAGTTTAACAGTCACTATATTTTTTAAATCTCCAAATTTTACTTCGAAAAATCCACTACATTTTTTATCAATTTTGTTCCACAAAGTCATTTTTCGAATTAGTTCAAAGAAATAGTCCTATTTTCTTGTGTTTAATGGTGTTTTCTATCTTTCTGGCATGAAATAATGCGCGCTTGATAATTTAATGCCTTTTTGAAAATTTCAACCTGACAACAAAAATGTCAAAATCTCTCATATTCCTCTTTGCCTTAATAATCAGGGGGACGGGAGAGATTTTGACATTTTGTTTGTCAGGTTGAAATTTTCAAAAAGGCACTAAATTATCAAGGGTGCATTATTTCATCTCAGAAAGATAGGAAACACAATTAAACACAAGAAAATATGACTATTTCTTTGAAGTAATTCGAAAAAATGACTTTGTGGAACAAAATTGATAAAAATGTAGTGGATTTTTCGAAGTAAAATTTGGAAATCGAAGAAATGTGGTGACTGTTTAACTCACGAATAAAGTTGAATCATCTCTTCGTTGAGGCCAAACAAGAATGACCATTAACGTGGTCAGCGAATTCACATTCAGCTGAACACCTTAACAATCAAAGTCCGTCTGAACAAGACAGTCATTCAACATGTTGTTGTTTCGTGTTGTTGTTGTTGTTGGCACATGGCCGTGAGGGTTAATGCCATTCATGTACACACGTTTACGCTCACCCATTTTCATCGACAAACGCTTTCAGAACATGCGATCGGAATGCCGAACCATTCAGATGGGAGGGCTACTCACCGAAATTTACTATAATACCATCTTTGTTGTCTAAATTTGATGTAATTAGACGGATGATCTGTTTTTCATCAGTTTCACCAAAATATCATATCTCGCGAGATTTCACGAGAAGCAGGCGGCAGGATATTAGAGTAAGGCGGCTCGAAAAGTAGATCTCTAGAGAGGTTTACAGAAATTATTTTCTTCTTTCGAAACTGTCGAAATGAATATGTTGGATGCTAAATATCACCATATTTCGCTCAATTATGATGCTTCTCTGATGTTTAGACATGATATCGACGATATTTTCGACATGCCTATATGGGCGTATGAATATTATTGAGATGTGATGGGTCACCTTGTTTGGAAAAGAAGCATGGTCGGACACATACCGAACTGTGTGGGACGAAAGCGCTGAATTCGATCTCTATTCAAACAGATGGGCTGAAAAGTACGTATCTTACTGTGTATTTGTGGAAAATTTGGAATTGATATCTGCTATAGTTTATTTTCTATTGAATTATCTTTATTTCGTTGTCACGTCGGGGGCAAAATGGTGAGATTTCAGCGGTCATTTGTGATGACATGCAGAGTCGAAAACGGATGTACGGCCACGTGCTTCAGGCGAAATGGATAATTCCGCTCGTAGGACCTCCAAAACTTAGTTGTCATTTTATTTATCGTTTTCCTGGCCTGTTATAGTATTTATTTCCTGAAAGTTGCTTCACGAAATTCTTTGTCATTTCATTACATTTTTGCTTCACAAAGGTATTGAAAAAAAATTCCAAAAAAAATAAATACATTTTTTGTCATATCAGGTCTCCTGGTATCATTGTGTCATAAAATTTAGTCATTATAATGATAAGGGTCGTTTTTAGAAATTTTGACTTGGCAAAAAATTTCAAGTCCTGATGATCCTTAACGACTTTTTCGCGGAAAAAGGTTAGAGGATCCCATGGTCACCATCTTGAATTTATCCATGATCATATATATGTCAAACGTCAGGCACATCTTATTCAGACTGTCATGTTTGAATAAAAATACTTTAGGTATATTTCTAACATTGTCGATGGTATACTGGTATACTGAATGTCACTTTTTTTCAGTGCCCTGCACAGCGAGATAAATTGGGCTCTAATCATCATATGATCTTGCCATATTCCATGTCCTCATAGTCAATACGGAATAATATTTTGTCAGTACTGGATTCGCAAAAAAAATTGACAAACAGAACGATTTGTTCATTTCAAGATATTCAAACTTTTCCCTTGGCAACAACAACAACAACAGCACTCCTCTGAAGTGGTAAAACACAGATGAAATAATAACGACAATCAGTGCCCAAACAAGGTAAGCATTCGATGACATCTGCTCCTGCGTAGGCTCATTACTAAGTTAGTTACTGTCAATGTTATATACATATAGATTAGTTTACCTGCTTCAATCCAGAAAATGAAGAAATTGTGTCAAGTTAGCAGTGACACACGCCTGGCAGTTGTGAAGGTCCCCTGATTTGCGCGTGCTGGAACTCCTGGGAAAACAGACAACATTCACGACCAATGTGACCTTCAAATATTAGACAATGTGAATCTCTATTCCACAAGATAGATTCAGCAAGAATGAACTGATGTTCTGATATGCATATTATTACCGTATGCTACCTGGGGACATCAGGACCAGGCAAGTGCTAAAAGACGAACAAAGCATCGTTTTACGACAGATATGGCATTCGACTAAAAAACCTGGACCGCCTATGCGAAATGCCGTACGCAATTCGTGACAGCTTATATGAGTGCCTTAATTTGACGTTGCAGATTACATGCAGGACTTCGCTACTGGCTTTGGCAAAAACAGAATCGTGTAAAATTAGGTGGATGCTTCAGGCACACGGTACCTATTTTTGAAAAAAAAAGATAAAAGTAGTCTGAAAACCGTGTATGCAATATATTTGTGACCTTTATGATATACCAAAATACATAACATGCTGAATACAAATATGATACCTATTTAGACGAATAATGTGGATTGAAGAATATAATTACAGAAACAAAGATTCTAGGCGTTACCAGCAGAAGGCAATACAGAGAACGCTTACGATGTTGAAATTCAGTTCTAAAAATAATATGAAGTCTTAGCTACAATGTAGACTATGTTAGAAATGAAAATTATATTGCAATCTATTTTTAACCCTGGGATTTTTGGCACCTGTCCAGGCCCGGGGAGGGGCCATCCCCCCCCAATATTTGTATTACCCCTTAAGCTAGAAGGCTGAAACTTTCCACACTCTACCCTTGGGTCAAGCTCTACCAAAAAATGTAAAAGATCCAAGATGACCGATCTGATGACGTCACAGTGACGTTAACGCATCTTCAAAACAGGCATTTTTGGTCGATTTTTCAGTCAGATTTTTCAGAATTGATAAGACAAACTAAAATGTCGCGTGGGGTCAGCTTTCAATTTTTTGTCGTTTCGTAGATAGAGGAGAGGTAGCGTTAAAGCTTTTCATTCCGACAATCCGTGTGACCATGAAGTAGCTACAGCGATTTTGCCGTGAACAGTGGTGATAATAATTTTGTGAAAATATATGGTTTAACTGGTTTAATCAAAACGAGAGATGTTATATATCAAAATAATGCCCATGCTTTTAGCTAGAAAAAGAAAATAATACAAAAAATAGAAAATTGTTCAACGTGACGATGAGGTCATAATTACCCCTATCGGTCCTGGGGGAAAGCAAAACATGGCCGCCACTAATTTATTTGGCCTATTTCCAGAATGAAACAGAATTATGGACCGACAATTCTGGCATCATATCTTACCATACTGGGGTCATTTTAAGTCATTGTGAAGAAGCTTGGTTACAAAGAATCATGACATCACAAAGATAGGTACCCTCAATAACATATAGGCACACGTTGGATTTGGGGGTTGGGATACACTTCGTCCTTTTAACATCGTCAAATCTACGACTACTGTAACAAACTGTATATGGATGGAAAGCTGCCTCGGTGGCCTATCGAAATAAAGGACTTGCCAGGATTTTCGAGACATGACGTCATCATGATGTCATAATAGCCTCATAATATACATTCATTTTCGCCTATATTTAGTTCATTTGAATACACTACTAAAAGAATAGGGCGGAACCCGTCACTAATTCCAGAATAAGGCATCTCGATAGTACAGTACTCAAACAAATTTCAGGTTTTAGTGAACAGTGTTGCAGGAAAACAAAATGGCCCCATTCATACAATAAATCACCATTTCAAGCTGATTTAATGAGGCTAGAATCATGCTATATGGTTCTTTTGGTACAATTTCGGAATTCTGAAATATAATGGTATATATGGAAACGACATTAAATGCACAGCAGGTGGGCATTCTGAGCAGGGGTGCAATCTTATTAAAATTAAATCCTATCTGCTCCCCCATTCGGATATGTCGCTTGAAGGAGCTAACAGGCTTGCAGTAACAGGAGTGTCAACCAATCCTGAGAACGCTTCATGGTGCTTTGAAGAGAACATCAATGATAGAGAATTTTTGGTTGGCTCAGTCGACTTAGGCGCGTGGCTGGCGGGGTGTCTTTTCATGTTGCCGCGGTCCCGACATTGAGGCACCATACTCCGGGAAGATATACGGACTGGTCTTCGGTGAAAACATTGGGATGAACGGACACGGTGACCCTATCTCCCCTCTCCAGCTGCAAGTGGATTAGTCCAGATGCGACCATGATGTCATAATGCTATTAAATATGCATCGTATGGGCGCTCAGAACAACAAATTCAATTGAAATACGTAAGATCCTATATAGCGACATTGGGGAGCATTGATAGGATATTAATTTATTCAGATTGAGCAGGGTTTGTAATTATAATAGAAGTAGATAGGAAAACGAAGGTTCAGCGTCAGGTGGATATAGTCTTTCAAGTCAAGATTATTGTTCACAATAGAATAGTGCAGCATAATAAAAATTGCCATGAAACCATAATCAAATGACGGGGATTCATCTAGAGTTTGACATACATGATATGTAACAATAGCTATCTAAATCTATCCGAGAGTCCTTCTTGATAAGAACTTTGACGATATCAAACGTCAGGATGCCTGTAACTGAAAGGCTTATCGTTTACCATAACTTCGCGAAGTGTCACTAAGGTTGAAATTTATGCAAACGTAATGTCATATCCTACCTCTATGGTATGCATAAATACATGTCACTAGACCATTCATACATTCTGATATCAACATTTAATGTCTGTACTGATTTAGTTGGGAACAACCGGGAATTCAGTATATACATTACATAGGGCTGTTTATCTGTCTGTTGCTTCATTATATCATGCCTGGGAATATTACAGAGACAGATAATGAATAGCGTAACAATACAACAGCTATGTTTCCATGTCGAGTTGAGCCTGTGAATCATTGTTCTATTTTAGAATGCGGTCTCTCTAACATCCCCATATATCCAACATTATACCCTTACTCAACAACACAACATATCTCACAGAGTGACTCAGCACAAGGCTCTAATCAATGAAATAAAACATGGTAGATTTTCAGAAGAGTTCTCTACAATAAATCTTGCTTCAATGATTGTTTATGCATCTTCGTGAGAGTGGATGACATTGACCCACAGATTTCCTCTCGGCAAATGAACTTTGCTCTTGGAAAGGAACATGAAGTAGAACCAGTTGAGAACAGCCATATACTAGAACTCAGCTGCTATGATCTGCGTTCTCGCTGTTATTCTGGGCTTCGTCATTTGAGACTTTCATGGGAGTATATTACAATTCCTCCTGGTTGGGGAATGCATTTGAGGTGCGCTGAAACAAATATTGTTTGCACAGGCCATATCGCAGCGTAGAGTAGCTACCGTAAACTGGGATGTATTCGGACAGCGGGGCGAATTTTGACAAAATATCAAGAAAAGTACAAAAGTTCATTTGTGTACATATATTATTAAGCAAACCTCGTTCTCCCCCCATTACTTCTGGCATTACTTCTTCTGACTTAAGAAAACATACCCTATAGGGTACAATGACCATACAGCTGGGACGGGTATACATGCCGCTTTCGTTTAGGTAAGGAAGACACAACCGAACATGTATCTTTTGAACTATGTCAATTCAATTCATCTGCCGAAATAAGAATCTCATCTACCTAATAGAGATAATTAATCAAAACGAAGAAACAGTATGTTTAGTTGTATAAGCATGCATAACAGGGAGGGAGGGAGGGAAGTTGGCTTAATGTCACACTCAAGTTTGTTTCACTCATATGGTGACAGTCAGTTTAGTTGGTGGAGGAAGCCGGAGTACCGGAGATTCACCGCCCTTCGGCAAGTAACTGACAAACTTTCACACATGGGCATGCATAACAGATGACAATGAACACAGTCAATTAGTTTTTGGACCTATTATGTGTTTTTTCTGAAGACCCAACTGGCATTTTCATCTCTGATCTAGTTTGCGCTGTTCGTTCTAAATTGTAATATTATAGCTAACTACACTAATGACCTTTCGTCTGACCCACATAACCTGCCGATTTTGTACATTCGTTTTGTTATCTACTGTTATACATTTAGCCATTATTAATCAATAATACCTCGTCTTTTACATAAATTGGACTGTTGTTGCCTTCTCATTAACCGTTCTCGAATAATCTTTCTACCGTGATTGAGAGAGAATTTTGATGGCTATGATTAGATTATGTGGCTAGATTGTATTTTTTCCCCCAATTTTAGCGATTTCCATGCACAAGATCCCTAATGAGTTTGATACATGTATGCTACACATGTTTCTGAATAAAAAATTGTGAAAAAAATGGCTGCAATACATGTGCGCTAAAACGAAAACTTGACTGATCTGTCGCCTAAAGGCAAGATTTGAAAGCTTCAACAGAAAATGATTAGCTGCTGTGATGGCATCACTTTCTTGGAAGGTAGCTGTGGTCGATTATAACCGTACGCTGATTTTCAAGATTTCTAACCATTTCTCCCACCAATAATTCTGGCGACAGAAAAGAACATTATTCCAGACAAACTAAATTAATTCCGGGTGCGCTTTTTAGTAAAGAAATGTTAAAATCTGGACGAAAACGCTAATTTTTCAATACCCCCCTAGAGTGCTATTTTGGATATCCTTTGCCACTATGATTCTGCGCTATGACTTAATCTTACCCCAGTGGGATAAAGTAAAGTTTATGTTCATAATCCCTTTCCATTATGTATATAGATTCAATAGATTAGTGGGAGTCAAGACGTTCCCTCCCCCAGCACAGATACTGGTAATTATGACGTCATTGTGACATCTATCGTTTTGATTCTTCCAATTATAAACAAACGATTATACGTTCCCCCACTATATTTCTGCAAAATATCACCATCGCGCACAGCACAATTGCTGTAGTTACCTTATGCCCACACGAATCTTCGGCCGCCACCCCTGGGCTAACCAACATACCCTACTCTTGAAGACAACAGGTTTAGAAATTGGTCAGCTCGAGATGCGAACGAGAGCAAATTTTAGGCCCCTTATCTCGCAAGGGCTCCCGGCCTAATTCAAGTGCATGAAGATCCCGGTATAACTGTAATTAAGCTTTCTAGTTCCTCGGTAATTTCAATATATGCAGACCATAATACAGTAACCTGTAACAATGAACGCTCTTATAAAAAAATAATCTTATATTGGTGCGAATTAATCGGAAAGGCTTCTGGTTCAAACTTAAATTTATTGAAGACTGAAGAATCACCTGGATCGATGATTCGAGGATTCTTGGGGTTATTTTCGGTGAGGATATTAGTTCGAAAAACTAGAACCAATTTTGAGAAAATTCATATCATGTCTACAATCTGAGAGAACCATGCAGAGGCGTGTCTGTCTATGTGAAAAGTAAGTAAACTTGTCTATGTCGGATCTGGGACGAATATTAAAGGGATATGAAACGTACCCCAACATCAAAGGCGCCGCCGCGAGCTCCCGCTGAACGTATGTCTCGCCTGCCAGGTCTCGCGCTCTTCGCGCGTGAGCCTTTGCATCGCCTAGTTTTCGTCACGAATTCATTCCAGATTTTACCAGATTTATAGACGTTCTTCTGCAGTAATTTGCATGAGATTATTTGATCGAGACGGGTACTATTTTGAGAGAAGAAACTTTTGAGGGATTTTCATCGAAAAGATGCATATTTTCATGACAACTTTCGACCGCTCTGCGCTGCCGATAACTGAGCGGCTGGAGCGGCGAGGAAAAACTCATTTTTCCCCTTCTTTGTGATCAAACTTCTCATTTATCTCAATATTTGAAGTATATCTGTGCTAGTTTTTACAAAATATGCAAGCATGTCATTGACAGTACGCAAAATGTTTTAATTTTCCATTTTCGTTTTTGTAAATAATTGCTCGTGAAAATCGTAAAAATGCCAAATATGTAGAATTCTGAACAAATCTCACAATTCTTGTACGTTTTTGTGATTGAACTACTCTTTTGGGTCATATGTTTTATTAGATTTTTTTTCTCTGTGCACTAGTTTTGTTTCTTGTCGTGTGCATGATGTATTCCTTTTGCCACTCGTTAAGCTGTAAAGGATTTTTTTTGTCACCAATCTTGGCCTAAATTGAGTTGACTGGCGTTCACGTTAATGGAGCCTTGTTGACAAGCACGTGTATTCGCCCAGCATTGACCAGCGAAACAGGGCGGGACTCGCATCGAAGCACACGTGACGGTCTTTTGCACACAAAAGCCAATTAGTGACGAGGCGTACTAATTAACCAATCACTAATCACTCATTAACATATCAATTAGCGAGACAAACCCTAGTTCAAAGAGAGGAGCCGCGTTTCATATCCCTCTATACTCGTCCCAGGTCGGATGTATTCTGGATATTCCAACCGACACGTTGAAGAGATTTCAAAAATAAGCGTTTTAATTGATCTATAAACAATTCGCTTTCGATCCAATTGCCAGAACGTCTACTTATGCCAAGTTGTATGATGATTGTCTCTCTGTCACACGTATTCAATCGAAGATTTAATAACTGCGGTTGCTTTATTTGTGGAACTAATTAATAATTCTGATGCCAAGTGGACGTTTTTTTGAGAAATATTGGAATGAGTTGTCTTTGCGATCTCTACGCCCAGATATCGACGGGAATAATATTCCTCTCTGTGGTCGTGCCGACGTTTTATTCCAATTTAATGAGTACCTACCCTCGCTTTACCGCACAAAATCCAGGTTTTGACTTTACCTAACCATGAAATTTTATCTTTTATTAATTCGGTCAATTTGTACTATGCCCGAAAGTTACATGAATGAGAATTTTTCTGACGTTGACTTCATAACAGTCTGGGAAAATATATTAAATAAAAAAAACTAGCATTTCGACAGTTATACTGTAGAAGATGGCTGTCACTGTTGTAATGGTATTGAACTGTGGAGCATCTGTTATCACTGTGTAACAACGTACTCGAGATTAATGCCCTGTACGTTATTTCTGCTCCTCCATTCCAGTTATCTAGCCTCTCTACCATACAGCGCGTTAATTATAATCTGGAGTAGGTTGTCACACAGTGATTATTGTACTGTAGAAATGTCCGCCCTGCTTGAAACATACAATTGGAGTGAATCTAGCATTTATCGGGTATATCTTATTCGCTTTGGCCGTCTCCCGAAATTCTCCGTGGCCCGTCATTTTGAATATTAACCACTGATTTTGATGTCCGAAAATCGTCTGTCCATCTGGCTGTGTACGAATGAAGATAAGTAGTCCAATTAACCCAGCCTCCAATATCGTGGGACGGCTGCGGGTGAGAATTCTCGCCGATTTCGAGCGTTTCTCGAGCGCGGTGTTCTTTAAATTGTGGTGCTCTTGCGAATGTTCCTGCCAATTTCCATACATAGCTACGGCCCTACCTCTGTACCTATGCCACACGTTAGCCGTCTTGGGCGCGGAACGTCTTTTGGCACTCTCCGCACAGGGCTGATCTGAATATGGATGCGCGGGGAGCGGACTGAAACAGACTATAAAGAGATTTCCTGAAGTGCTTTGCTAATTATTCCTAACTCATCAGCATTACTGGGCCCTAATTCACCGCAGCCAGGTTAAGCATGTTTTTTTTCTATTTGATCTGTATTACTATATGCATATTAATTACAGTGATATTTTCCTTTTATGTCCATTTCGATATATCATAACATATATATTGCTAGTATCCCTATGATTGTCTTTTGTGTAAAACTAGCCTCAACAAAACTGCCATTCAAGGGACATAACTCTAATCGCCATTCTCATTCGACCACGCGAAAAATAAGTAGTTACTCTCCTCCCAGATTAATTACACCACATACTATGACGTGCTTCACAACATACACTCGGTGTAATAGTAACTTTTCAGTTTTGCTATTTTTATAAAAAACCTGTACAATGTGTGTTATACTTTCTTTGTTGAATAAACATATTGAAAATCGAAATAGAAAATCCTGCCAATATAGTTTTTTCCCAGAATTGCAGTCGTAAGGGCATAAATATAATTCGTATTATATTTTTGTACACACTCGTGTTTATATTTTCTACACTTAAGTGTGTACAAGATGTACAGATGTACACAAGATGTACAGATGTACACAGATGTACATATATTCAAACATTTTCTAAAGTGACAGCAAAACGTTACAACAGCACGTCACCGGTTCATCCCCTTCACACGTCTCAGAACGTCAAAAAGCAGACAACACATTTCTAGTCTCTCAGAAGCTAGCCTTCTAGCGGCAGATAAATATAATTTTGTGATGAGAATCAACATTGCGCTTCACGTCAGTAGGCTGTTAACGGAGATGTGACAGTTGATACACGTGACACTGGCTGTCTCTGTCATCACGTTTTATAGTTGTCAGACTGGTGCCATAATAAACATAAAGTTGAACAAACCTGTTTATTAATACGTTATCTGTCTGGTCGGTATGATGTCTGGTCGGTATGATGTAAGTCAACATGCTGTCATTATCTTCCTGTTATTACAACATAAACGTTAAAATGTTTTGTAATCGCTGATATAAATATTTATTAAATATCGATGACATGAATTATTTAAGTATATTTGTTATAATTACGGGTGAACTAGCTGCGTGAAATCATGTTTTCTGCGCTTATCTCAAATATACCAATAGGTCTGGTTTGCGATGAGTTTTCGTACGAGTGTTTCTCAAAACCTCATACAAATGGCATGCTCTCATGCTTTGCCGACTTCCGAGTAACATACATCGATCCAAAATCATATTTGTTCCGCTATTTTCGCTATTATAGTGTGGTCGTTTCTAGCTTATTTGAAGAACCGTATATGAGATTTCAGCTAGACAGCACTATAAAGTGACAGCATTGGGTCTGCTCTGTTACAAGTAGCGAAACACCATGGATAAATTCTAGTTGGCGTTCATGATTCAAGGGCGTAGACAACGGGGGGCTTGGGGGCTTCAGCCCCCCCAAATTTTGACAGCCGGCAAAAAAAAAAAAACAAAAAAACAAAAAAAAAAACAAAAAAACAAAAAAAAAACAACAACAACAAACAAACGAAAAAAAGAAAGAAAGAAAGAAAAAGAAAGCTAACATAGCATAGAAGATCACGTATATTATTCAATTAATACATGAGAAGTAAACTTGTCACCGCCAATGCATACCAATAGGCCTAAAATAAGATTGCAATTGATCAGTGACCTAAGCCATAGATTGACGATTTCGGGCTGAAATTTTTTGCGATCGCCTCCGAGAATGGAATAGTGTGCTCCAATTTCAATCAAATTCCGCCTATTTGGGCGAAAAACATCAAAACTTCAGTTGAGCATAATTTTTCGTAAATTTTTCACTATTAAGTTGTTTTGTTTTTCAATTGAGATCCCGGTCATTTGTTCAGTATTTCTTTATTCACAAACAAGAGATACAAACTTTCAACTACTTTTCATATAGGAACTCTAGAAATAAACCTAGTGTATGTCCCAGATAATATTTCCCAGACGTTTTCGGTGATATTTAGGAGACAATTTATCGTACAACATTGACAATTCCCACAGCAGATAAACTGAAAAACATTAATTCTATTCCTGTCTTTCATTAGAATCTGTTGAGAATTGACGAAAATCACCGATACCATGTTATTTTGGGGCCACCATGACTTTGATCTGCCATTGTTATAACATGCAGGCCTGACGTTATGACGCCAAAAATATAACTCACAAATCTCCCATCTAATTTTTGTTTTCGCGATTTATGGAGAACCACTGGAAGGATTTTGGTGATACTTTGGAATAAATTTAGTATATTTATCTACTGTGTGAAGTTTCAATGCTGTCGGATAAACAATCTAGCCTCAGAAATATGGAAATAGCCGAACGTGAGATTGGTTCGATAAATTGTCCCAACCTGTAACCATCTCGGTCATCTATACGCGGTAAGACTGACCCTGGGATCGTGTGTATCCATTTACAGCCTACTTTCGGCAACTGTAGGAGGGAATTTCCAGAAATCAATACCACGTGACTTCGTCAGCCAATCAGCAAAAGTCTACCGACGTAACCCGCCATTTTCGAATCATATGTGATGTCCTACTTGTTTAAAATTACAGATCTACCACACCTCTTGATGATACGAAAGTTATTCATACCTATATATTTTGTAAGCTCAGGAAATATCTGTTTCAGAAGTGGAATGAATACCTGTAATTCATCAGATTTCTCGAGTCGGGTCTCCGCCGGATGAAGGCCGAACAGAATCCGGTAAAACACCGGATATCGCTCCGCGATAATGGAGACACACGATTCGCAAGCCATCTTACGGATGGCGAAGTGTACGCAAATGAAATTGTCCGAGACATATCGCCGAAAACGTCTAAGATATATCATCCGGGACAGACAGTACACCTGAAGTCACTGTTTAGTAACTGGTGTAAGTGTGGTAAATATGGATAAGTTTTCCTACTCTTCCAAGAAAGGATCACTAAGCTAACATTTTTGATAAGTCTGGCAACTGCGGGTAGAAAATAGCCCAGTTATCATCGATTAACAATATTTCCTATATGTTAAAAAGATAGCAAAGGCAACCCGATTAAAGAACCAGAGCTCATGTGCTCAGCCGCACGTCAATGCAGCCATTCCGCTGCTATCGGGACAGGATAGTATTGTCTAAGGATTATCTTGAATTATAGTGCAAACCCGAGACTGAATGATCATTTCAGCTTGTATATCATTGCAGTGATCGTCATTGTTATGAGACATTTTGGCATAAATCAAAGTTCAGTTGTTACAATGTTATACTGCTCAGATGCTCCGAGAGAGTGCCAATTTACCATCAAGTTTCCAAAAAAAATCTTAAGCTGCGAGGGGGGATACCCCCCTCTCACACTCTCTCCCTCTCAAGCCCCCCCCAAACCTGACAACTTGTCTACGCCCTTGTGATTGGTCCTCCAAACAATCCTGAGTTTTTTTTCACATTTTTCGGCTTCATAACTGTTGAAAACTAACTTATGACAATAGGGCGTAGCTATGAATGACATATATGTAGCAGGCAATCCACCTTCTCCCAATTTAATTCGTGAACAAACGATTCACGCGGGCGGACCGAGGGTTACACTGACTCGTGCCTCTCCGCGTAAAACTATCCCGCTATTCCCTAAAACAAAAAACGAATTGTGAAATACAATTGTATTGGGTAAGTGACTGAGTAGAATATTAACTTCGTCACATTTAACGGCCTTAAACTGACGAGATTTTCTGAAGTGCTTTGCTAATTATTCCTAACTCTGGTAGCATTACTGGGCCTAATTCATCGCAGCGAAGCTGAGCATGACTTGCAAACAGGAGTAGGCCTAAAGGAGCCCATAATAATTGTTAAGAGCCAACGGATTTCTTTCTTTTTATTATTATTATTCTTTTTATTATTATTATTGATTCTATTTTATTTTTTAAGAAGAAGAATAATTAAAATCGTTTTCAATCGAATTCAAAACTTCACACGCATCTAGAGCAGTGTGAAATCAAATACCGTTATATCGAGTATGTTTGATAAGAAGATTTATCTGGTAAATGTACCTTTGTGAGATGATGTTCTGGTTCTGGGTTACATTAGTAAATAAATGATGGAAGGGGTGTTCAATCGGGCATAATGAGAGACAACCCTGTTCGAAGGTTGTGTTTCTGCAAAATAGTCAATGATAAAATCGTTTTTCTATTCGATCTGTATTACTATATGTATATCGATATATCATAAAATATCTATTGCTAGTACCCCTATGACATCCTCCCCACAGCGCATGCTCCATTTCACAGGCTCCTTTATCATCCCTGCCTTCACTAGCGGAAGTTGACCTTTACTACGTTGCTATGACGTATAGGGGAAAACTCACGTACGCACGGTTCAGTTTGAATCCGGCCAAACAACTCCTCCAGTTTTGCACATGAGCGAACTATTTTTCATATCCTCTGTCCAGATAAACAGGGAAAATAATCTCCAGATAATTCTTTTTAACGCTAGGTCAACAGAGGTATTATGCAGACTTGAAAAGTAATCGAAATATTCGGCAAACATCTATTTTACTATATATGATGTCACATCCGGCGATGTGCGCGCGGCCCGGAATTCAGTCCAAAAATTTGACTAGTAGCTGGGGTATTATTAGACCCCCAGCGAGGTGGTTAGACCCCCAGCCTGGTGGTTGCCCCTGTGATTGTAAAGGTAAAGCCTAAGCAGAACTGCCATTCAAGGGACATAACTCTAATCGCCATTCTCATTCGACCACTCGATATAAGTAGTTACTCTCCTTCCAGATTAATAACACGTACTGGGGGTGCTTCACAACATACACTCAGTGTAATTGTAACTTTTCAGTTTTGATAAATCCTGTACAATGTGTGTTATACTTTCTTTGTTTGAATAAACTTATTGAAAATCGAAATAGACAGTCCTGCCAATATAGCTTTTTCCCCGGAATTGCAGTCGTAAGGGAATATAATTCGTATTATATTTTTGTACACATTCGTGTTTATATTTTGTACACTTTAGTGTGTACAAGATGTACACAGATGTACATATATTCAAACATTTTCAAATGTAACAGCAAAACGTTACAACAACACGTCACCAGTTCATCCTCTTAACACGTCTTAGAACGTCAAAAAGCAGACAAAACATTTATAGTCTCTCAGAAGTTAGCCTTCTAGCGGCAGATAAATATAATTTTGTGATGGGAATCAACATTGCCCTTCACGTCAGTAACCCGTTAACAGAGATGTGACAGTTGATACACGTGACACAGGATGTCTGTGTCATCGCATTTTATTGTTGACAGACTGGTGCCATAATAAATATGAAGTTGAACAAACCTGTTTATTAATACGTTATCTGTCTGGTCGGTATGATGTCTGGTCGGTATCGGTATGATGTCTGGTCGGTATGATGTCTGGTCGGTATCGGTATGATGTCTGGTCGGTATGATGTAAGTCAACATACTGTCATTATCTTCCTGTTATTACAACGTAAACGTTAAAATGTTTTGTCATCACTGATGTAAATATTTATTAAGTTTCGATGATATGAATTATTTAAGTATATTTGTTATAATTACGGGTGTACTAGCTGCGTTAAATCATGTTTCTGAAATATATCTATAGGAGTGAGTTGCGATGAGTGTTCACACAAATGTTTTACAAAACCTCATACAAATGGCATGCTCTCATGCTTTGCCGATTTTCGAGTAACATACATCGATCTAAAATCATATTTTTCCCGCTATTTTCGCTATTATAGTGTGGTCGTTTCTAGCTTATTTGAAGAATCTTATGTGATATTTCAGTGGGACAGCACTATAAAATGGCAGCATTAGACCTGCTCTGTTACAAGTAGGTACCCCCGCCCCTCCCCCGTCGTGATATAGCCGAAAAAATGTTGAAAGCGACGTTAGACCCTACTCAATCACTCATTCACTTGAAGAACCTTTGATGCGAAACACCATGGGTAAAATCTAGTTGACGTTCATGAAGGGTCCTTCAAACAATCCTGGGCTTCTTTTCACATTTTTCGGTTTCATAACTGTTGAAAACTAACTTTTGACAATATTGCGTAGCTGTGAAGGATATATATGTAGCAGCCAATCCACCTTTCCCAATTTAATTCCTGGACAAAGGATTCACGCGAGCGGACCGAGGGTTACACTGACTCGTGCCTCTCCGCGTAAAACTATCCCGCTATTCTCTAAAAAAAATAATTGTGAAATACAATTGTATTGGGTGAGTGACTGAGTAGAATATTAACTTCATCACATTTCGACCAAGTCACATTATTCTGAAACCGGGCCAACCAGTCCTTGATCTGTCCTCTGTAACCGGGCCAACCAGTCCTTGATCTGTCCTCTGTAACCGGGCCATCCAGTCCTTAATCTGTCTTCTGTAACCGGGCCAACCAGTCCTTGATCTGTCCTCTTCCTGAAGTTCAATTTTAAAGTCTTTGGTGCAATTTTATTGGAGTCAAATTGGCACGTATGGGGTCATTGAAAATAGTTGATTTTTGTCGTTTACTCCAGATTTTCTGCTTCAGTTCACCTAAAATAATCATTATCTAACATTTCTCTACTGGTCAGTTTGACAAAACTGTGAAAAAGTTAAAATTTCTCACAAGAACAGTCAGTATAAGATGCGAATTGTCTCCATGGCGATAACACGTCACTGTGATATTACCAAATCGATCAATCAGGCTTAGACACACGCAGAAAGCATCTCCGAACCCCCCCCCCCCCCCCCATCTTCAAAATGTTCCGGCTGCTGGCACACCGAAATCACGCACGCTACTTTTGAGTGTGAGCCTTCAGAGAGCAAATTGTTTGTGTGTTCTGCATGGAACACTTGTTACATCAAGAGGGTTTATGTCGGATAAACGCCTCACTTCTTTAACCCTCTGTGGCCAGGCGATTTGAGGCCTGCTCAGGCCTGGAGAGGGGCAATTTCGAACCCCTAAATAATGATCTTAATCATTGGGCTGGGGAACTGAAACTTCCCACAATATATATCTTCGGATGAAGCTCTACCGGAAAATGCAAAAATCGAAAATGGTCGCTGTGATGACGTCACAGTGACGTCATATTATAAAAAAATCATTTTTTTGGTCGATTATTTCCTCGGACAAAAACTGCACATAAATTAGGCAATAATTATTATAAACCAAATAAAGTAATTTGGGGCATTTTTATACGTAATATGACAGACATTTTGAAGAAAAGCGTCGAAACTTTTCAGACAAACCCTCATGGCTGCCAAGTTTTAGTTTACCCATGATCCTTTGCTCGAAAGACTATGCACACGGGCTCAAAATCACCCAATTGTATAAGCTATAAAAACACGGAGTGTCAGCTCGTAATTATTTGTCGTTTCGGTGATAAGTGTAGGAAGTTCGGTTTAGGGGGCATAATCCCCCTCCCCCGTCAGGCCTGGTAAGTCTAACATATACTATTCGCAACGGCAAGGTACAATCTAAAAAATATGGGAAGATACTTGTTCTATATTGTTCAATGTGTTTTTTTATCTGGCAAATTAAAAAGGATCATCTCAACAGAAGCGGGGGCCAGAATGTTAGGCTCTCTCACAAAATGTACAGCGAATAAACAATCAATAAAACGACTTATATGTAGCATCAGCGTAATAATCTTCACAGATCATTGATTTCATACTAATATCACACTATTCTCACTGTACAAGTCTTGTTCACTTTCCTCCTCGTGTTCACAGAATACATTGTCGTTGCCGCCCTCTGCCAATCGGTTTTTCCACAATACTATATTCCTTCGTAAAAGTTCCTCGTATACGGAATTATTGGTGGTGGGAGAATCGGCGTCTTTCTTTCCAGTGGACGTGAGAAAAGATATGGATCGCGGCCTAGATATTGGGCGAACGCTGAATTTGACTTCTCGTAAAGAGGATGTGCTGTCCTCCAGTTCGCTTCCGGAACTGAACGAGAAGTCGTCCGTAGAACCAATTGCATCTGCAAAACAGATAAAACACATATATATGTAGTTGATTCATGATCTGCTATCTTTGATTGCATATAAAATGTGAGCAGTAAAGTTCAGGTTGGCATGAATAATTTCTTGTTCATTGGATATTTTGAGTGGTCTAGCTATTTTAGAATAGTAAATACAAAGTTACTGTACGTTGTAATTATTCTCCACCCACCCATGTCCATGAACGTGGCAGGTGTGCTTTTTAGCATTCTCATGGCATCAGATTGTATTTCCACCATTGGCATGCATAGTTGTTTACCGACGGTTTGGAGGTTACAAACTGTGACGTTGGGAGAATGGCTTTTTAGCAACCACTAATGCCACAATTGTCACAGTTGTGTTATTAGTAGTTGCAACATATGCTACAGTGTAAATACATTACCTTCCAGGCTGCCGATGGATGAACCGAGTGGATCGTCTTCTTCATGTATAATCCCGCAGTCATGTGGTTCGCTGAGCTGACGGACCAATCGAGCTTTACCCGCTTCTATGGCCTCCGATTGGACGGCGGGGCTTCCGATGTAGAAACTCCTTCGCTGATTAGGCTTTGAATTATAACGCCCTCTAGCCAACTTTCGAATTGTCTCGTTAATTTTAATCAGTTGTTTTAACAAAGCAACGTCTTGATCCCTCATGCTTTTCTGTGGATAGACAACAGATACAATGAAAAGCCAAACATGAGCCATGACACCACATGGGATGAATATGTTAGTTGACCACGTCACGTCACGTGAACTATCACATGATTCTTTACGTAAGACTTGTCACTATGCCAAAAGCAGGGCCCCTACCGCCACGAATTCAACGTCTGTCCTAGGTTCCTTACAATTTCGTCCAGTTCTTATTATCCGATGATTGTGCTGCCTGTATATAAGGGAGGTGCGGTAGTCTGAGTTCTCATTAAAATACGGATTGTTTCTTGAATACATTCAACTAATATTGAGTCCGATTGCCAACAATACCAATGCAATTTAAACGTCAGTCGAGGAAACGTTCTTTGAACTGTTTGTGGTTGCGCCTGTTTGGCGCCACCCTCGATCGACGATCAGTCTGAACGCGCCATACAAAGACTAAACCTTATCGAATATGCTATAGCTACATGATGACATGAGACAATGTATGCCAAATATTGACAAGATATTGTGCTCGAGGAGGTGAAGCCCCCGATAATGCAATACCGTTCAGTGTAAAAATGTTTATCATGTAACTGTTTTATCCAATGAGCGGGTGGTTGGGTGGGTTCAGATTCTTGCTGCTTCAATGCATTTTGCCGAGAAGCAACAGGAACTTGATAATGTGATGTCTAGCACCGTAATATCACTTGTCTTTATTGCACCATGTAAGCGTCCTGTCTGTGTCTTGTGCGCTGTCCTCAGTGTTTTATAGGGTGGATGGAGGGTGTCTGGTTCCATGCTGCTTCAAAGATTTCTTCTTTGAAGTAGCAGGAACACACCTGGGCTGGGTGGTGCTTAGTTGGTTCGTCGTGATATAGCTGAAATATTGTTGAAAGCGACGTTAAATTCCATTCACTCACTCCTTTATCCAATGATCATCCGAGCAAAACTGTTAAGCTTTGCTTCGTTTGACCTAATTCGGGAAAAGGAGGTCAGCTATGATGTATTTTAAATAAACCATATGCGGTATTAGAAATACACCACCGGCGACTTGTGTAGTGAATGTATTACAAGGAATCGATCAAAGGAAAGTCGAGGAGTCACTGGATAAAACACGGATCACACAATCCACGGACAATCCAAAGTTTGCAAACGGTCATATAAAACACAACAGAAACATTTGAAATCAAATGAATTGATGTTCATTCATACATGTACAAGGCATTGCAGAAAGGTTTGATACGTGGGCTATAACAGGATCCTAACAGCTTTGATCCTGATAGCTGGTGAAAATAACGTAACTGAACCGCTGTGTAAGACCGATGTCGATTGGTTCGCTGTCATATTCAAACTATCCCTAGCGAATCAGCGGAGTGGATGTAGGACGTAGATATGAGGAACACTAAATAAAAGGTTTTTATGTCACGATTGCTGTTAGCATTCATAGAAGGCATATGGTCGATTCGACTTGTGTAATTGTTCGAATCGCCAACACCTTACTTTGTTTGAATACTATAATTCACTTAATCTGACAGAGTGTGAAACTCTCAAAAATTTGTTCGTGCCAGGCATGCATGTGTGTCGATAAGTACAACTCATTCAGACAATGTTCGCAATGCATATTCGAAACATAATTCGTAAGCTGATAGATGGGAGATATTTATCCTCTCGATGATCGACTTTGCTATTCAGGATAATCTTTGAACTAGTAAGTTTAAAAATCACCTCTTTGTCGTCTTAATACACATTTTTACCTGGAAAATATTTCTTGCGTGAGTACACTTGAACAGGTTGCACCTGCATTACCCGAAAGGGTGGCAATAGGTATATGAACTGTACCAATACATACGTTCGCGGTTCAGCCGTTATATTGAATTTATCGTCTTTATGCCATTGTTTGCTAGGTTAATTCTGCTGTTTAGGTTATCTGGCGACAAAGTGAAACATTCTTTATCCTGAAAGGTTTAGGGCGCTCCTTAAGAGGTTGCAATACAAATTCTTAAGTGCGTTTGAAGATTTATTGGTTTTTGATATAAAAGCCGCCGGAAGAGAGCCAAAAGTTATTTTAATCCGCAAACTATAGATGCGGGATAATTAATTCTCCATCCCTTTTGCTTTTTCACTTAAAGTGGTTAAGTTGCTGGAATTTTTTACAGGCTGATTTTATATTCATCTACAGCAATTTTATCTCTAATAAAGTATAAGTATACTGACCCAGAGGGACCGAGATGGGAATTTAAGCCTTTCACCGTCTTCACTCAACCTTTTAAACATCCATTAACTGTAATTTCGCATTCATTCTTTTCAAATCGTCATAACCAAAAGAAACGCTCCAATACTTGGCTGTATTATACCCTATGCTATGCCAGTATTAATATACTTACTGTGCCTTCCGAAATATTATTTCTGAGGAAGGATATATAAATTGTATTAGTACACCAGGTTGATAAATTCATGTCAATTATAAAGAAGAATACTTGTCACCGATAGGAGTTTGAACTGTATACACCAATATTGTTTTGTCTTTGAAAGCCGCGTTAAACGCTTCTCTCTTTCACGCTTGTGGGCCTTCACCTTTGTCATATTTGACCATAACCTTTTGCCACCGGGGACATTTTGTACACACGATTAACGTTTACATGGTACGACAGCGAGCATTACAAACAAGACTTCGTGGTTCTTTGGTTGAGGTGTCAGTACGATTTTACGGGCAAGCGACAGATAACCGTATATTTTGCTTGGTTGAATAGAAAAAGGCCACAATATGGCGCTCACTGATTATACCTCTTCTCTCCGGTCACTGCATCGCAAACAACCAGTTTAATGGAGGAAAGAAAATCTTTAACGGCTTATTGTTGAAGTCCACATAGCGTATTATTATAGTACCGAGAAATAGCCCCACTATCTCTGATATACAACAGGAACAACATCACTGATCACCACAATCCATCAATACTATTGAATCGGCAGCAACACCACAGTCCGACAAGACCAAAGTATCAGAAGCAAACTAAGCAACATGAACACCACCACCACCAGAATAGGAACAACAGCAGCATAGGCATCAATCAAAATCACCGCACAGTAGCAGAGGCACAATTGCAGTTAACCCAAATGCACTATAGAAATATCACCACCGACACAATCTCCGGTAACCACAGGAGCAGCAGCCGCCCCATCTCAATCCACCATCACCATCAGCTCTTGTGCAGGAGCTCCACGACAACTGACTATCATCCTCAACTCAGAAGCAGCACGACATCCACCAACACCGCCACCAATGGAACAGAAGCAGCATACCCATCACTACCACCACAGAAGAAGCACCGCCAACACAACCCGCCAATTCTACACCATCAGGGCAGCCGCCAAGGCGCCGCCATCACTGCAATCAACATTAGCAGAGCAACAACATCGCCACAACCTTCGAAAAGCACAGCCACAAGAGTACCACAAAAAAATCCGCCACCAACACCACCACTATCACAGATGCACCTTCAGTGTCACAAGCCACCGGGCTCTATCCAACACCAGAAAGATACATCTAAAGCCGTACCAGCGGAATCCATCACAACCACCACCACAGGAGCAACAGTAGCATCGTGATCTATCGTCCACCACAACGAAGCAGAATTACCACCAGCAAAACCACCAATACCACAGAAAAGAAGTCACATGACAATCACCATCAAGCCGGAGTAAACACATCAACACAATCCGGCAATACCTTCACGACACAGACGTATTACGGCGCCACCACACGGAAGTACAAACAAGCATCAGCAACATTAGTATCACCACCACCATCACCGCCGCCACACCGAACCACTTCCACCACGACCACCGAAATCCACCGCACCAACACAGGCGCAGCAGCGCAGTGAGAGATTATTTAATGGCTTTAAATATGGTCCATTCCGGACTGAGCTTCTATAAAGGCTATTGGATTTATTGTAGGGGACGCTATGGATCACTCCAGATCTTGAGAATGACTTTGAAATGATGTATTGATCATACATCAATGAAAAGAACCTGCTGGTGAGAAGTGGGCGTCAGGTCCGAACTTTTTGTCTCCCAATTAATATATTAATATTGCTGAACGCGACATTGAACCTTATATTAACTCTCTCTCTCTCTCTCTCTCTCTCTCTCTCTCATTTCCACGTCCCCTTTAATTCGCATGAAGATGTTAAGTATATATGTATATGTGTGCTTGTAGTGGATTCTTAAATCAGAGCGATCAATTCCAAATCCAGCAACCTCAAGATTTTCAGATTAATTCCATTTCGTTTTTGTCATTTCTTATACCTGTACCTAAATTGATATATTACTAACTTAAAGTCGGATTATCATTAAGTTAGATCGAAAAGTATCTGATATAAATCTAGACCACTGCCTAATGCAGCTCGCGAGATATACGATAATAACCATTTTATCTTCGATTTATTCATTCATCGACATCCAAAAATATTCCTGGTACTATTTACATGTATAATAATATTCAAATAACATGGGGAAATGCTGAGACATGTTCCTCCAGCGAGGAATTACACATTAAGCGATAGTCCAGGTCATTTCTGAGTCGACAAGCAATGCAATTTATGTTTGGTGAAAACACGGATAAAGACCTGTTGGCATATGATATTCTAGCAACACTGTATTTGATATGTAATAATATCTAATCGGACAGTTTGACAATTAATAAGTAAATAAGGATCACTGCCTAGAGCATTAACAACATCCGTTGTGGTACCGTACAACTTCCTGTCCTTACAGAAATATATGTCTGACTCACCTCTCATAATTATTTTAGTTTAAATTGATTTATTCAGAATACAACTTTTTCTCAACAAAGGCATGATTTATAAAGAACAGAATCGGAGAATGTAACAATGAAATTTCTTGAAACCATCGGGTGGGCTAGTTTTACCATGGATTTCGGTTTCACTCATCAGAACGTGAGTCGACGAGAGAAAACGATCAGCAACTCCGATGTTTATTTTCTAACTATGGGAGCAACGTTTCACCATCTTCACAAGTCCAGGTAAATCCTAAATCCTCGCAGAGGGTTTACCTGGACATTTTTGGTGATTCGAATGAGTTCTTGAGTCGATGGCTCTATTATTCAATCTCGTACATTTCATCCCCCGCGCTTGTTTTGAATTAGCCATGTCGGTATCCCCAGCCTGCGGTTTTTTCTTTGACTTCCGATGTCGATTTCTGCTTGACATCAAAGCAGTTTGGCCCGCGATGAAATTGAAACCTGTCACATCTCATACCTCGCAGCGGATTGGCCTAATCAACTAGCTTAGCGCGTTCACTGATTGAGTTTATTCAGGGGAAATCCCTTGCTCTATTTATATCCAGAACTCGTATGGGTAATTAACCAAGCCAGTGTATCGATCCCAACAGATCGATCGATACACTGGCTCGCGAGGATGCGTTTCACTGGTTGTGGTGGTCTTAAAATTGCGTTAAGGTGATTTCGTTGTGGTGGCGATAAAGAAAAAAAAATAACTGAGAGTATACTCCGAGTCATAGGCCTCGTACAACCGATGGGCTGATACAACAAATAACCACATGATGAAAACAGTGATATATGTCTATGAGGTCAGCCAGTGCGTGAGACACTTCTTGTATAATAACACGTATAAGGTAAACCTTGGACCTACATGTGTATAGATCCGTTTTAGGTTAAACAAGAACTTCTCGGCGAATATTTCTTGTTTATCCATTCGAATCATTCACCCATCCCCCATGAACCTACACATGTATTTGTGAGCAAAGGAAAGTATCATGTAGTAGTGTTAGAACATATAAAATTAATTACACGAAATTATACATGAAATGGTATCATTTCAGTCCCTTCTCTTGACATCAACAGATTGTATAATTAACTTGTTTGACATCCCATTGACACCCAGGAACTTGTGGTTATACATTTTAAATGGGACATACGATTTTTATGTGAAATATCACGGATTTCATTGTCTACATATATCAATTGCCGAACGTTATATACATATAATTTATCAAAAATTACCGATAAATTATTAACTTATCTGGAGTATAATGCATTTAGATACGTATTAGTATGGTTTGTTAAATTTCTTCAACGCGATTACAAATCTAAGACATTTTTGTCTGAAACTGCAGCATGCAATATGGATAAAATGAGTTATACTATCCCGAACTGATCCACACATTGGTAAATGCAGCATGCAATTCACAGAGGTTGTATAATGCAAAATTTAACCACCATAACTGATTAATGCCTAATACTATTCAACCCTACATAATACAGTACTACATAAATATAGCGCTCAAGCCGAGATTCTCTGCGAAATGAAAATTACATAATCGGGAGGTCCCGATATCGAACCAAACAGTCGTTTCACGCTCCACTGATACACATGTATAACCCCATCAGTCTGGGTCGCTCTCGGTAGTTAGGTAAGCGCATGCCCTCTCTTGGAAATATTTAAAAGTATTTATTTGTCGACGTATTTGCGTAATTCCTATCAGTTTAACAAGTTCAAAACCTCTGCCCCATATACAAGCACCATAAAAAAGGTGTGACAATTATTAAGAGCTCAGTACTTGAAAGCGTCTACCAAGGAGCGTGGAACGACTATATTACGCGATACATCCACACCAAGTTCCAACCATACACGTTTCAATACGCAGGCATCGACCCACAATGCAATCGTCAATCTGCATGATTCTACGATGCAATGTCCAACCTGTATAATTGCATAGAACTTTCTCAATTCACACAATTGTACTATGCAAAGTCCAACCATGCACATACGATCGACCCAAATCAATGTTTAATAGTCCAATCCACACAACCACACAACTGCATATATGCAATCTCGGTCTGATCAACGGAATTACGTTTCGTAATGCTTATGTCATTCCATACAGTTGGCGTAAGAATTCAACCCTCAAATAGACAACCTATAATATCTTCAGCTGTTTTATAACTTAAACAACTGACGCACAAAGCCAAAGCTAACAGTTTTAGGTCACATTGACCGCAAACTGAGTGTCATATTTATTTTTCAGATGGCAAAACAGGAGTGTTCTGAACCTTTTATGGCGTAAATTAATTACCTCTATCGATCATATTTAGAATACACAATATCTATAGGCAAAGATAGAATCAAGAGGTACGCTAGATAGACTCGTACCTTCCCTTAAACTGTCGCCGTGTATCCAGTCTGAAACATATCATAGAAGTTTCTATCACGCGTCTCACTGCACGTGTTTTAAACCTATGGCTGGCACGACAAGGTATACGAACTTAGAATAGTTCTACATATCGATTTTCAAAATTCCAAACAGGCACAGAAGGCTTTTAGGGGACTTTGAGGTGACATTGCTCACAACTCCGACTTCTCACAAACGGACCTCGGAGATAAATCACGTTGCACCATTATTTATATAAGCAGTTAATGTAGAGAGGGCAGTTGAATAAATTAAACTAATGTATTGAAGTACCGGAATGTCAGCTTCGTACACAAAGAAACAAATTGTTCAAAACGATTGGTGAAATTTGTTTGCTCATGTGGCATTTATGGATGCTTGTTTGGCGTTTAATATGTTACCTCATATATTTGGAGTTGCGCAATACAACTATTTATTTCAACATTGAGTTTCTCCGCGTAAACGCGATATAACCCTATCTAACCTGCTCTCTAAAACAAGTTGAGTGAAATTTCACTCAAGTAAGAGTGGAAATTCATCCCACTCAATACTTGAGTGAGATTTTCACTCAACTTGAGTTACTTTTCACTCAACTTCAGTTAAATGCATTCAACTTGAGTGACATTCACTCAAGCATAAGAGTGGAAATTCATCCCACTCAAGCTGAGTGAACTTGAGTGGTTTTAACTCAAGTTGAGTGAAAAGTAACTCAAGTTGAGTGAAATGTAACTCAAGTTTGAGTGAACAGGTACATTTCACTCAAACTTGAGTGGAACAGTTCACTCAAGTTTTTTTATAGAGTGGGCTGTTTGGGATGTACATGTAACGCAGCCTGTAGGGCTGTGGAGCATGTCGCTAGCTGTCCCCCAATTTCATGAATAATTTTATGTTTCTTAGTCCTTGGTCTAGGGACTCTCAACCTTTACATAGCATATCTCGGAGTGAAGCTCTGCCAGGAAATGTTAACAAATCCAAGGTGGTCACTCTGGTGACGTCATCTTCTAAAAACGCACTTATGGGATAAGATTTTCCTTCTTTTTTTTTGCTATTTTTTGGTAAAACTATGTACTGAATAAGCACGACATTGTCTGGTGAAAAATCAAATAACTTGGAGAACTTTTATGCCGATTTCCCGATATAAAATCCTTCCAAATTGAGTCTGTATGGACTTCTGGACAATCGTTTTAACCATTTCCAGGGCTGGATTAAGGAAAATGTCGGAAACGCAAGTCACGCCCTCATAGCCGCCATTTTGAATTTACTCAATATGATATGCTAGGAAGTCAGGGAGTATCAGCTCTGATTGTTTTTTGTCGTTTCGGTGATAGAACAAGAAAGACCAAAAAGCCCTTTCTCTCAAATCGAACATGCGCACAGAACATTTCTTGAGTGACTCCCTCTAATTTAACATCAGTTTGAACAATGTAGGATTCAGAAAACGTTTGCTAAATCCTGCATGAGGTAAGGAAGATCGCGCATATATATTTTCAGATCGAAAGTATCGAATAATCTCGGCCTATACAATAATGTCAAGATGGATTAATATTTGCTTTGAAACCTCTCTTCTACCAGTTTTAAATACTTACCTGCGACAAGTTTATTTTAGTTGCCAATCAGACTCTAAATCAGCGAAACTTCGGATGATGCCTTGGGCTATTAGCATTAACTACCACGTAGAGGAAGAGATAATGCATAAGATACGCGTCAGATTATGTTCGGATGGTGTGTCATTTGTTACACATATTTTGTTTCACGTGAAGTATAGTCAGAGATTCATTGACAAATAGCGTTTCCGCTTGTGTGAGGCAGGAGATAGTGCATGACGATTGAGAATATGATCTTTAGAAAAAGCAAGATAGACGTGAGGCAAAAAAACAGTCCTTTTGTTTATGGTCGCATACCCTTGTAAAGACTGATGTGATGACTAACAATTATATTTGTGTACTATTCATCTTTTTGGAATTTGTATATCTATAACTCCTAATTAAGATATACTTTAAATCGTAATACATATATTTCATGCTAAATTTCATTTCATAAAGTTATCAAATCGTAAACTTTTTTAAGAGATGAGAGATGGAACTGTTAAGCAGGTTAATTTCATGCCGGAACCAAAACATCACTTTCGCCTCACTATTTCAGACAGTTTAGTGTCTTATCCTCATATTTGACACAAATGCTAGGTTGACAACTCCCGTCTTTCGATCAAAGTGGATAACTTAGCTGAAAAGTTTACGGGTAAACGGTGCCTTGCAGCCAAAAACAAAACAGTTTGTTTATGGAATGCATAAGTTTTCTTTTCATTTCCATTAAATATGATATAAAATTGTATCAGTCTGGGGAAATCCCGTAACCCATCAATAAAGCGATAACGTTACGAAAACAATCTCTAATCTCTCTAATAATCTCTTGCATGTAATCCCCAATCCAGCAATTGAACATGACTGATAAGCACGGTGCCTTGGTCCTAGGTGTCGAAGTTGTTGCTGGTGTTGTTAATAAAAAAATATATATATATTTCGGAATAAAATTATTTCCCACCTTTTCATACACCACGGTAACACGACCTACACCGATCTACATAAAGATATAATATAGAGGAGGATCGCTGTAGGTCATATAGAATGCATATTTATAATATTTAGTCACCGTGGTGGGAAATAATTTTATTCTAAAAAAATAATATATTATTAACAACAACAACAACAACATCGACGAAGACATCCACTGTTAACCAAGCCGCCTTGCAGATAAGAGGGAGGATGACGAGGGATGGCGACATTAACATATGGAATAGATAGAAATTAAACTATATTCTTCCAGTAACTTCGTTTGCAATTGGTGGAAGGTAAAATAATGTTTCCACGGGAATCTAATTCCCAATTTATTTTTTAAAGCGATTTAGCATAGACTATTGCTTACACCGTTAAATAATACTGGTGATATCATCACCGGGAGAGCAATATAAATGTGCGGCATGTGAAGTGAATGCGGATGTCATCCCGCACGTAAATGCTAATGTCACTCATGGGACTAGCTTTATATTCACAAGTCTGGGACGTGTTCAATTGTCAATCTCAGTTATTATATAGAAAATTGGCTTTCAGACATTCGATATAGAGTTGACTAGGCGTTTAATTCTATTTTTCCAAAGGGTAAAGCTTAGTGTATGTAGACACACGAGCGTGTAGAACTGGGGTAATTATCACTGAACATTAGCACGTATATGACAGGACAGCAATTAATTGTGTTGACACAATAGCATGTAATGAAATATACACTACGATGAAGATAAAGATACGAGTTTATGTATGACGTGAAATAACGTAGTTGTGTTAAAATGTATTCGAGATTGAAAATGTTTGATGTATGCGTCTGAAAGTATTATTCGATTTTGCAAAAGCGTCTTAAACATCAAATATATTCTATAAGCCTCTAGAATATCGTTTGATACTGTATATTTTTTGGAAAGCTATAGTCTTCCGAGATATCACCCAATATTGTTAGTCAATTACCACAGAAACATTTTGCTTCAGTGTGCCTGCGTATACGCAAGTTCATACGAATCAATCGATCAGTCAATGACCGATTAACTAAATTGAATCTGATGTCTAACCTGTTTAATGAATCGAGTGAAATAAGACAAAACGTTGTGGAAATGAAAATGAGAATAATCCATGAAAAATTAATTACCTGTACGATGAAAGTATCAGTTTTAATCAATTCCGCAGCTATAGTATGTTGTTAATTTTCGGATATATCGAAATCGTACATAATACTCACCAGTTCTTTCTTAAGGGTATCTAAGGCTTTATCTATCCTCAATTTAGCAGCGTTGTAATCTAGTTTGTGCTGCAACTGCAGACTGGAGGTATCGTGTGACAGGCTCATCTTCCTTCTGTCAGCTATAGCTGGCTTTGTCAGACTTGAGATATATCCACCTGTCTGCTCTCGCGGTCTCTTCCAAATGAACAGCCGAGCTTATTATAATATTCAGTCTATTGCAACTGATAAAGGTACGCGACTAAAAGGACGTCAATAAAGCTATTCACGGCTCCATGACCTTCTTACAGATTTATGTCCTCTCCCGGTGACGGCACTTTCTGTATTCCCCCGTCCTATTGACATACAGTCTATAACCTGTAGCCCTGAATCGCAGGAATTATTGATACAGCAAGTCATAATAGTTGTTTGCGGGACGTCAAATATTTAACCACGGCCTCCAAACTTGGCCCCGATTATCCTGCCTGCGTCAGTTAGCGAAGGTGGGAGAAAAGTTTTCCGTCTCCAATGCGCCCTGCACTTGATCTACTGTGTGCGCTGCATGGCGTTCGCGCCTTTCGTGGTTTATCCTGCAAAAGTTTAGCTGAGGTTACAGAAAAAAATATTTTGGAAGAACAGAAATTCTGTAAATCTCTCATCTGTATTTTAGAATGTACGGTGATAAACATTTAAAAGCAAGGGATTTGTCCATGAGCATGTTTCGGCGCGAGTCACAGCTTTCGCTCGCGATCTCGACAAATCTTTGAGCAAATATTTCTCACTGTCGTTTATCTGGCATGCAAGTTTCGTTGTTTTTGTGTGTGTGTTTTTGTTTTGTTTTTGTTTTTCCTTTTTTGGAAGGGCGGTGGGGGCATATACAATTTTCGAAACACTCCCAGACAATCTGTATCACTTACACAGACTGCGAATCATCCTTCTAACAGAAGCCGCGATTGAATAATCACATGCTTTGTATCTCTCACTGTCTCATCGAAAGATCAGTTTGGTCGGCGATTGACGAGAAAAGTGCTTATACACTGACTCAGTCGATCGGGGCGAAGCAAGAGGCGTTACTATAGAAGTTGGAACTTTCTGATGTTATAACTTGCAAATTTGGATCATTTTGAAATGATGAATAAACTGTATATTATGTTTACATGCGATGTACATTTATCTAACCAATCAAGGCGGACGAAATTTATCTGCTTGCATTAACCCTATCTGCCCTGGACTTTTTTGGGACGTATCCTGGTCCCCCCTAATGATTTTTCTTACCCCTTCAGCTAGGGGGCTGAAACTTACCACACCATACCCTTGGGTGAAGCTCTACCAGAAAATGTAAAAAAAAATCCAGGATGGCCGCTTCGGTGACGTTACAGCGACGTCATTTTCAAAAACGGCATTTTTTGGTCGATTTTTCTGTCAGATTTTTCGAATTTTTTATTTATGCAATTTCTCTGCAAAAACTGCATGATAAATTAGTAAATATTAATGTGATGTGAAATAAAATAGTTTTTGTCCACTTTTCATTGCGGAAAAGCAGACATTTTGTAGAAATATGACGAAAAATCACTTTTCTGGTACTCCACGTGGTCGCCATCTTGAATTTACCCAGGGGAAATAGGGTGGAAAACGTCGGGGTGAGTGACGTCACATCCGTTCGAGGTCACATCCGGAACAACGGTCATGCTTGAAGAAGGGGTTGCCATGGCAACGTGGAGAACAACCACCTCATTGTGGCATAAAAATACCCCAGCCAACGGTCATATTTTTGGACAGGATTTTCACACGGCAAAAGTAGTAGGTAAACCCATTTTCGAGCCATATTCGCCTCAAAAAAGGTGGCGGTCATGTGGCGGTGTGCGCAGGAGTGTTGTGCGCAAGTGTATGACGTCACTTCCGGTCTGGATGAATGGGGCGTGACCTTGGGGGCATGTATTCCTCCGCGGTGATGCGGTCTGGCGGTGAGGCGGTCTGCCCCCGCGGACCGAAAGTAGTCCCAAAACCGTGGGTTTTCGTGAGAGTGTTCGGCAATCTGTAGGGACTGCTATTGGACCGATTGGGTAGAGTGAGGTATCAATATGAAGCAGCCGTGAGAGAGTATCTAAAGGACTGGGTGTGACGTGGAAGTGACGTCATTCTGCTCATGCGCAGTGGAGAAAGTGTATGGAAATAGACGTTTTTGGGTCTAGGTGGGCTACTAGTGGACCGATGGAGTTGTATGAGGTATCAATGTGAAGCCTATGTGAGGGGGCATCCACCTGGGCTAGTGCGTCGTTCGTGGTCAACATTTTGGGCATGCGCAGACAGGGAATTGTAGGAAAAGGGTACGGAAATAGACGTTTTGGGGTCTAGGTGGGCCACTAGTCGGCCGATTGGATCGACTGAGGTATCAATGCGAAGCATTCGTGAGGGAGCATCCACCTGGGCTAGTGTGTCGTTCGTGTTCAACATTCTGCGCATGCGCAAACAGGGAATTGTGGGAAAAGGGTATGGAAATAGACGTGTTGGGGTCTAGGTGAGCCCCCAATGATCCTAGGGTGTCGTATGATGTCTTATTTTGAAGCTCTCGTGAGGGAGCATGCGCTTGGACTAGTGTGTTGTTCGTGTTCAACATTCTGCGCATGCGCAGACAGGGAATTGTGGAAAAAGGGTATGGAAATAGACGTTTTGGGGTCTAGGTAGGCCCCTAATTGTCTGATGGGGTCGAGTGAGGTATCAATGTGAAGCATTCCTGAAGGAGCATCCGACTGGGTGGATGTGACGTAAAACTGACGTCATTCTGCGCATGCGCAGTGGACAAAGTGTATGGAAATAAACGTTTTGGGGTCTAGGTGGGCCCCTATTGGTCCATTGGTGTCGTACGAGGTATCAATGTGAAGCATTCGTGAAGGAGCATCCGACTGGGTTAATGTGACGTAAAACTGACGTCATTCTGCGCATGCGCAAGCAGGAATTGTGGAAAAAGGGTATGGAACTAGACATTTTGGGGTCTAGGTGAGCCCCTAGTGGTCCGATGGTGTCGTCTGAGGTCTTATTTTGAAGCTCCCGTAGAGGAGCATCCGAATGTGCTAATGGTTCGTCCATGTTCAAGATTCTGCGCATGCGTAGTCTGGCCGTAGTATAGAAAGCAGCCATTTTGGGGATGCGTGGTGGTGAGTTTGACCAACCACTATGGGTCCATTGTTGTGGTTTGGTGGTGTGGGTTGTTCGCACACACGTCACTTCCGGTCTCACTAAAACTACCTCCGAATACAGAAGAGTTCCAATTTTTCCGTAGACGTAGGGTCCAGATTTTCCATCCGGGTTTTTCCCGGCCCGGCCCGCCCCGGCCGCAGCGCGCGCGGGTTATCCGGCTGCACGCCTGCGCGGCATCACCGGAAGTGCGCGGGTGAATTTCGGATTATCCTAGGCTACTGATTGGCTACTTTCTCAACGGTGTTCAAAGCCAGTTTCACCGAATCCCCACATGTCTGTTATAGCCTTCATGCATTATGCTCATATAGAAAACACACAAGACAGGGTTTTTTTGGGTGAGATATCATTTTGTTTTTTTCATTCAGCAATAACTACAATGTAACAACAACAACGTGAGAACACCACGTGAAAACTGAAGCCCAGAACAGGGGGGATTGTACATTGAAATCGATAGAACTTACGCCCAGAACAGGGGGCTTTTCGTGAAAGAATTTAAGCCCAGAACAGGGGGCTTGTACATTGAAAGAACTTAAGCCCAGAACGGGGCTTGTACATTGAAATGATGGGCGGCCCAGTCATATACGAGTACATCGCGGTCCTCGGCCTTGGGGTACTCGTCAAACATCTGTACGATGGTAGATAAGGTTCTTCCCCGGCATCGATGGTACAGGTAAAACAAGCAATATTGTCCGCACACGCTACTGGTCAGGCTTTGCAACGTTTGACTGTTCCAACACCACGTCTCTGCGCCTTGATTCATGAAGTCTGTTAAATCGGGATGGAGGGGTGGCAGGCCGTACGGGTCAAAGTATTCGCCCTGCTGTTCTGTCAAGTACACGCCCACCCAATGTTCACCGGACCGATCCATCGGGTCCGTGTTGAGAACGTAAGCAGCAGGATACACACGGTCTAATGGGAACACATCTCGGGCGAACACCCCTTGAAAGACCATACGTGTCCCTGGGTCATTCTCCAGCACGGTGGTTATCTGGTCTATATCCATGTTAGGTGGCAAAATCACACAGGACGTTGCGCGCCTTGTCCACTTGAATTATGTTGTCAAACTCTGCGTAGCAGACCACATTGACGGTGCTCCAGAGGGCTCGTGCAAAGTGGATTTCCAACCGTAAATTGCCTTGCTTGGCCAGGGCCAGCTGGTGGTCGTTCTCTAAGGTGGGGGTCAGATCGAAACAGAACAACGTGTATCCGTTCGCGTAGTCCTCCCGACTATCATATTCCCTTCGTCCTGGTTGATTTGACCGGTGGCTGTAAACAGGCTCTGATAGGCTCGAATGAAATTCGCGCGCCCAACGTTCGGTGTTAAGGCCGTGGCTGGGACCTGTTGTCCATCCAAATTGATGCCGAAATGTTTGAAGTCAAACGGATTCTCTGGGTAGGCTCCGCTGAAACTGGTATTTTCCACACAGGCCAGGATCAATCGCTTGGGTAGTTCCCCCAGGAACAGGTTTTCTTTGTTGGCGCTCATATTTCCAGCCGACACAGAGAACACTTTGGTTTGCACGCGCCGGATAGGGTACTGGGCTGGTTTTGTTTCCAAGGCTTTGTGGTGTCCCAATTGAACGGCTGGATTCGGTTTCACTTTTCGGACATACAGGACTGCGTCTTGGATGACAATCTTATAGTCAGCAGCATGCCCCTCTACGTTAGTGGCCATCAAGGCGAAGGTCGGAGGCGCCCGAATCAGTCGGATTTTGATGGGGATCTTGTTCAAGAGGTACCGGTCTTACATGAACATGTCTGCGTGCAGTCGACCAATGACATCCACCGAGACGCCGTTCGCGGTGAAAGCCTTCCGTTTGTTATATCCCGCATTGTCGTTCTCTACGCCCATGTGCTCGGCTGTGTCCTGGTAGAATAAAGCGGCTGTCAGCTGAGATTTTTTAGCCTCTCGTCCATACGACAACAGCGTCTCGATGTAGGCTCGATAGGGGTACGTGTTGGTCGAGTCACTGATGAGTTTGTCGCTGAGAAATATATCCACCTGTTGAAACATAGAGTGCAGCCAGAGATTCGTCGGGCCCACCGTTGCTTGGTCGACGATTCTGGAGCCATCCCCATTGACGACCTTGGCTTTCACATACAAGTATGTATGGGCTAAATCCACATAAGCCGTATCCGCATTACTGATGCTGAACACGATGGGTCCTGTGTCGTTGATGCTGGAGAGCGGGAGATGCTCCATCCATAATCCTTGTTCGGCACTGGTCTGTGTGGGCGGGACGGTCCACAAATCAAATTCACTCTGCGTGGATTAAGGACATGTTTAAGAAAAGATATCCTGGGTCTTCGATGTGCGTCGTCGCTGGGTCGGTCGTCGACTGGTGCGTGGTCTCGGTGGTGCAGGTCTTTTATTCGCTACGGTGCGTTGTGCTTTGGCCACCAAGACGCCTCCTGCTTCTTTGGCCCGCCGTTTCAAGGCTTCTTTTGGGTGCCGTACCCCCCAAGACATCACCGGCGACTTGCAGTCCACTGCGTACCGCTTGTTTGCCGATTGCTTTCAGCCCACGCGTCACCAAGGGCAGGAACGTTTTGACGATGCTCCCGAGTATGTTTCCCAGCCCATGTCCTCGTTGCATGCGTGCACCACTAATGACCGGAAGGCCACCTCCGGCCTGTTGGGCATAATAGTCCATATAGCTGCGTGCATCGCACTCGTAAGGCACCTTCATTATACAAAGTGGGGAGCACGAGCTTGTCGAAAATGAAGTGTCAGCACCACTTTTCTTCGTTCGAATGCCACTGGTCGTCCCGTGTCATCTCTTATATCCACCGTGATAGTGTTGATTTCGGTTTGTCGTACGGGTAGGTAGAGCATGTGGGTGAAACTGTGGGTAACTTGATCTCCATACGTCTTTTCAATGGGGACCACCCGTAACAGAGGTGTCTTGATATCGCCAAAGATGTGGATGTCGACCACGTCCGAGTAGACGTAGAGTCCGTACATACCCGACTTCATATCCATCGGGATCTGGCCATTGTCCTCGGATGGACCCGTGTAGGTCGAGTGAGTGAGACCCAGCATTTGCTGTAGGATAGGACTCAGTACGACACTCACGTTGGCGGTGAGGATATGTGCCTTGTCGTTGTGTGCGTTGTAATCGAAGTTCACGTGATTCTTGAAGGGAAAGGTTTTGATGGGTTTTGAAACATTCATGACCTCCCGTAGAGCCTTATAATGCAACAGTCTTGTCATCCCCTGCATGAACTCCTTGGGAGCATCGTATTGGCCTTCGGAGAGGGTGAGTAGGGTGTCTTTGCCTTCGTATGTCACCTCCTACCACACTTCATTGGCTCGCACGTTGTACCACGAGTAAGGGTATTGGATATCCACGAGGCCACATTCCCATCGTCCAGGTAAATGCAACGGTTGCGGTAACTGGGTCACGTACTTGGCCAAGATGTTGTCAAGAAACACTTCCAGCGAACTGTTACTGGCTAGGGTGAGGTAAAACATGGCGACTGTGCTGTCCTGCTGCTGCTGTTGGTGTTTCAGGCCTTGGGCGGTTGTGTCCGGCGTTGTGTTCGTCGCGGTGACTTGCTATGTGTCACGGCTCTGGAGATGTGGGGTGTCTTGAGCAAAGGTGATTTTTTAAAGGCGTGAATAGAAGGTGCCCGTCGTGGTGGTGTTTTGGGGGGTGACTCCGGTTCCCACTCGGCTTCCCAAGAAAGTAGTGAGCCACTCGGCGATTGCTGGGTCCGCTGCATCCAGGCCCAGCGATCGGGGTTCCCCACCAATTCCTGTGGTACATGCATGTCTTTCAAGCCTTGAGCGAAGACCTCCCATCCTCGAGGATCCGTGTGCGACCTGCGTTGACGCATCAGGTCATTCACTAAATCCGTCATGTGGGCACCGGGGACCACCTGATTCTGTACCAGTAGTTCGCCTTTATCATTCCAAGTCATGTTAGGATTCTGTTTCATCCGTTGTAATACCAGGCCAGCTTGTTTCTTGAACGATGCAGGTACACTCTTCAGGACTTCGTCTTCCACCCACTGTGGGGCTGTGGGTGGTACCCCTGGTAATGGCGGCTGTTGGAGCGATGCTGAGGTCGGCGGTGTGTCGCGTGGTGGTGGTGGTGGTGGTGGTGGTGCTGGGGTAGAGAGGGTTTTGTATTGGTCCATGAACGTCATGTACCGCTGAAGCGTCTCATTGTACCGTTGTACTTTCTCACTGTCGCTTAACCCCGGTCTTTGTAAGATCTGTTGCATCTCTTCATCGAGGGTGTTTATGGTCTTCACCGTAGGTGGGACAGGGTAGGGCGATTGGAGATTTTGAAGGAGCCGTGGTTCGACGAGGACCATTTTGTTTTCGTGTGGTTCATTGTCGGCCGAAGAGTCCACCCAATACTGGACCCAACACGGAAGCGGCCAACGGTGCTAAGATGGCCCCGAGAAAGTCGCCTTTCTGTAACACCTTTTTCTTTTGTGTTTGAGAGACTCGCTTCTGGACTAGGGTTCGGAGACCTGTCTCATGCTTGGTCAACTTAGTCTTCTGAGCCGGAGTCAGAGGTACGTTGACTTTTAACAGGTTGTACCCGATCTCGCACAGACAGCGTACAAGGTCAGGGTCCGCACCGCGTACAATGGTTCGGACCAACTCGGGTGGGGCCGTCTTCAATACACGGAGCGTCGGGGCGTGCTTCCGTACTCGCGCAGATATCATGTACAACTAATGCTAGAACCCACAACTCTGCTCTTTTTATCTATCTATCTCCTGAATATCGAACTGAGACGAAGTCAACCATGCTGTGGTATTCATTCTTTTTATTATCCCCATCATCAATCATACACACTCCAGCTGGGGGAGCCACTGTGGGTGTGTTTACATTATTTTTGCATGTACACGTGGTGGGCCTCTCCGGGAAAGATGCCGGTCCGTAGTCCAAGGTGGTCGGGGGTGGCTTGCTTGAGGTCGAAGAGCATATACCCGTGCTGAGGGGTTGTGGCATCTTTAAAGGCTTCCAACGCAAACGGTGTGCGGCCGGGATACATCTGTCTCGCCAGGTGCAGCAGTTGAGTGGTATCTCTCGGGTTTTTGAAGACCATCAGGTAGTGGGCATTTAAGCTGATGTTCCGATGTTCTTTGTTTTTACTGAACAGATTCTGCACAATGTAGATGATGCTGAGCCGTCGATGATGGCTGCCTTTGGTAAAGAGTTGGGGGACCCGCGCATCCGTCTCCGCCATGAGATCATCCAGAACCACCAAGGTGTCGGGTTCCAAATCGGCCAGGTTGGGTAGGCCTTCCACGAACGTGATGTGGGGCATTGCTGCATACGCTGCCTGCCATTCTCCGTAACACCACACGACTCGGGCAATGGGTGGGGTGATCATGCTGGCGGCGTGTTGAAGTAGCTTCCTGACGAAGTGCGTTTTGCCGGAGCCCGTCGGTCCTGCGATGACGCAAGTGAAGGGATGCTGCCACCGAGAGTCCATGGTTGGAGATGTATCCGCTGTCGTAGTAACCCACTCTTGTAAATTTGGTACGAGTGAACTGGAGTGGTGGTGGGTACAACGTCGGTTGTCGTTGTCTGTTCACTGTGAGTGATGAAATCCGGTGGGTTTTTCGACATAGTGGGTGTACTTGTGTGTAGGTGTTGACTGTATACTTGGTGTGGAGCTCGATGTGGCTTGTACACGGGGTGTGGTGGTGGTGATGACTGGGCTCGATACGGGGTTGACTGGTGCTATCTGTAGACTCGTTTGTCTGGTGGCTGGAGTTCTAAGTTGGTTAAGTAGCGTGCTGACATAGGCTACGTCGTAAAACACACCTCCGTACAACATACTCAGCAGGGTTAGCAATATCACCACAAAGCCCACTTGCGCTTTCCGCGTTTTAGGAGACACTGTGTTCAGAGGCAGCTGCTGTTTGTCAATAGCACCGTGGTCGAACGTGGAATGAAGGATGACGGCAGTGGTGTCTGGCTTTATAGTCGTTTCACCTGGTTGGCCGCGACCCAGGAATTGAAGGAACTGGGCCAGCTTTGCCATTTGACGAAATGAAACAGTTTCCCACGCCGACGTTCCGTTTTCAAAATCTGCTCCACCGTGTAGTAGTCTTGCTGTGTTTTTACGACAGGCTGTAATTCCGTCTCGTAAAACGTCCCTAGCAACGATTCCCCTTGAAGATCTTCCGGTTCATAGACTCGCTGCTGTCGGGGTAGGCGCCGTTTAATCAGGAAGTGCTCATCGCTCCAGTTGGGCAAGTAATTTTTCTCAAATTGACCTTTGACTTTACTGATCCATACAGGGTCCCCGACCTTGAACACCTCCTTCGGCGTTCGCTGCGATTGCCTGGGGTACAAGACACGCCGGACTTGGGCTTCATTGCGTTGGGTTACGGTAATGGGGGCCCTCTCTATACTCCGGTGATAGGCTCGATTGTAACCACTCACACGTTTCGGGAGAACATCGATGTACCGCCTTGTATTCTTATAGGTGAAATATTTATACATGCGGCCTTTGAATGTCTTGTTGAACCTTTCCACCACGGAAGCCTGGGTCTCGTTGTATGTATGGAAGAAAAACACCTTCTGGGCTTTCAGAAACTGTTGGAACGGTCTGTTGAGGAATTCCGGGCCTTCGTCGGTTTGCAAATACATGGGTTTGCGCCCGGTCATGAAGATGTCCTTGAACGCCGCTATGAGATTCGCCCCCGTTTTCTTCCGGATAGGTACCACCTACGCATAATTCGACAGGATATCGATGCACGTCAAGATATACCGATTTCCATCGTTGTGTTTGGCAAAGGCGCTCATATCGACCAAATCCGCTTGCCATTGGGCATCTAGTCCTCCCACGATGACCCGGTTCCGTAGAAAATGGCGACGGGCAGCTCGATGTAAGGTATAGGCGTCTCGTTTTCTTAACCAATCTCGGACTTGGGCACGTTGTATCCCCTGGGGTTTGGCCGCTCGATAGAGAGCCGTCAATGCACTATAGGCCGCCGGACTGTTGGGACAGTAGTATAAGTTATCCAACACCTTCTCCCAGCTCTTCATGGTGACAAATGATGATGGAATCTGGCTCTATCGTTTATTTATAACGGGTGTATCTTGGGCCGTGGTTTCTTTCTGATTTTCTTCGTTGGCTTCTGCCAGCACATTGTCCATGGTAAATGACCAGTCCAACCCGTCTGATGACCGCTCCTCCTCCGTAAGCACTTGATCCACGTCTACCACGGCATCTTCCAATGTAGACCATAGAACAGGGTGAAGGGTAAAATGCACTGTACCCCCATCTAGCCGAGCCAATTGAGCAAAGAAGGGGCCGCGTCGGATGTACACATCGTGACACAAGTGGATGAGGTCGTCGTCCAGTTCACCAGACAACACCCGTTTGAATTTGGTCCAGCCCTCCCCGGACAGACGAATGTGAGCCGGGCACGGTTGTGTGGGGTCCGCATCACAGATGTCTCCCACCTCCTCCATGATATCGACCGTATCCGCATAAACGTGCAGGAAAACCTCGGGGGTCAAGCTGAGAAACGCCCGTATTATATGCTCCGTCATGGTCAGTACGTGAATGGTACCAGATTTGACTGTCTCTCGTATTTATAGGGAGAAAAAGTTTATGACGTGAGATCAAAGGATGGAGTGGTCATGTGACCGGGCTGACTGAGTCTAGCCGGATAATCAATGGCATCGTCGTCTGCCTCCGCTTCATTGCTAGGTTTGGTAATTTGTTCATTGGGTTCTGCCGCCGCTTCTCTCAGGGCACGAGCCCACCCCAACTGAACAGCTGACCGCTCGTCCGGCATGTCCGGTGTAAACAGCTGGTCCACGATAGGCACCACTTTCTCGAAGGCTGTCCACAGATCGGGGTCTAGGGTGAAGCCTCGCGTAGGGCCAGGGTAACAGCCCAGGCGTGGGAAGAAGGATCCTCGGTGTACGTAGATGGCATTGTCTATGTGGATGAGGTTTCCGTCAAGCTCATCACTCAACACCCGTTTAAATTTGGTCCAGCCGTCACGGTGTAGCGTAACCGTATTCGATACGGTCTCAGCGCGCGACCAGCAAACATCTCCACGGTCTTCAACGATGGTGACTTTATCTTCATAGACGCGTAACCCCACCCGGGGTGTAAGGGGAAGGATGGCTCGTAGGACTGGTGACATGGTTGACCCAATGACGAACGGTGAATGACACACACTCGGACTGTCTTTCTTATTTATGGTCAGGTCCCTCGGTGACATGGTTGACCCAATGACGATCGGGGAATGACGCAAACTGTGTCTGGCCCTCGTATTTATGGTCAGGTCCCACTGTCAATGCCACAGCGCCAGGGTCAATGATCCATAATCCGGGCATCAAGAATGGCTGTCATAGTCCATTAGTGGTGAGTGATAGCACACCTCTCCATCGTGTACACTCTGTCGAGCACTGCTTCTGTGAACTCTTTCAGGATCTGGCGTCGCCCATCGTTGTCGTCTCCATCTCCAAACATGGACCGAACCACTGCTCGGTAGCCCGTGAGAGAATTAACCACGGTCGCGTGCTATAAAATGCGAGTCGCATAGGGATGGGTGTCCGTCATGGCTCTGTAACCGTAGGAATGGGGGTGTGGGATCCAGAGGGACGTGTTTTATAGACCATGTCACACATGCGCGCCTATACGTAGCTCTACGGGTGTAGTCCGTGATACGTACTATTCTGATTAGTTAGTCCAAAAAGATAGCAACAACAACAAAGATTACAGGTGAATCCTTTTATTAGCCCCTCCATAACAGCACATCCACGCTGGAGGAACCAGCAGGAAACATGATAGGAAAGCATGTACGGACCTGTCTGTGGGGTTTTTCCCCAGAATTTCGCTGACGTCCGCGCCTGCATCCGGGTATGTATGAGGGTCTGGGTGAATGGGGTGTGACCTGGGAACATGATAGGAATGCATGTACTGACCTGTCTGTGGTTTTTTTCTATGTATGAGGGTCTGGACATCGAACATTCTCTGGATGATGCAGTGGATGTTCCTAGCGATCTGTTACAGGACGCCCATCCAGTGAGTGACATCTATCGGCGCCAATGGCCCATGATACGGCACGTTTTCCACCGTGATCGCCCTATTCCAGATATCTACAATTTCCCACTGACCGACCTCACCCGTCTACGCAGCTACGTGGAAGCCATCTTCAATGACCAAGCTACGGTCTTCAAATTGAATGTCGCTTTCGGGTACATCTTACGTCACAAAGAGACGGACCAGTTACGGTATTATTATGCCAGTAATAACAGCCATGTGTTTGACCAGCCGTTCACCATCATTAACCGGGCGTCGCTAGAGACGATGCTGGAGAAACTGGACACCGTGGATCCCTTGAGATGGGCACATCGTCAACGCCCCAACACACAATGGGTCGTAGAGAGGGTCACCAATGTTACCAAGCTGATCGACCACCCCCATCGGCTGAATGCGTCACCCTTGCACTGATGAATAGCATAACATGCCGTATATACTCGCTATGTCTACATGCTGATCGTTGACTTGAGCTCAGTAAACATTAAATGTGACAGTGCGTTAAATAATAAAACATGGTGTTTGATATTTCAATTTGTTTTGCTGTGAACATACTAAACATACCCAAGGCGGCTCCCCCAGTCTGGGTATGATGTAACATTGGGGATAATAAACTGTATAAACATTGCTGAACTTGTTGTTATTCACGACAACCGCTTTCCGCTATACTTGGATGCTTGCTGCTTGCGCATGTGCATGCGCAGAATGACGTCAGTTTTACGTCACATCCACCCAGTCGGATGCTCCTTCACGAATGCTTCACATTGATACCTCATACGACTCCATCGGACCAATAGGGGCCCACCTAGACCCCAAAATGTCTATTTCCATACTCTTTGTCTACTGCGCATGCGCAGAATGACGTCAGTTTTACGCCACATCCACCCAGTCGGATGCTCCTTCACGAATGCTTCACATTGATACCTCACTCGACCCAACAGACCATTAAGGGCGTACCTAGACCCCAAAACGTCTATTTCCATACCCTTTTCCCACAATTCCCTGTCTGCGCATGCGGAGAATGTTGAACACGAACGACACACTAGCCCACGCGCATGCTCCCTCACGAGAGTTTCAAAATAAGACCTCATACGACATCCTAGGATCATTAGGGGTTCACCTAGACCCCAACACGTCTATTTCCATACCCTTTTCCCACAATTCCCTGTTTGCGCATGCGCAGAATGTTGAGCACGAACGACACACTAGTCCAGATGGATGCTCCCTCAGGAATGCTTCACATTGATACCTCACTCGATCCAATCGGCCGACTAGTGGCCCACCTAGACCCCAAAACGTCTATTTCCGTACCCTTTTCCCACAATTCCCTGTCTGTGCATGCGCAGAATGTTGAACACGAACAACGCCCTAGTCCAGGTGGGTGCCCCCTCACATAGGATTCACATTGATACCTCATACAACTCCATCGGTCCACTAGTAGCCCACCTAGACCCCAAAACATCTATTTCCATTCCCTTTCTCTACTGCGCATGCGCAGAATGACGTCATTTCCCCGTCACACCCAGCCCTTTGGATACTCCCTCTCGACTGCTTCATATTGATACCTCAAACGACCCAATCCGTCCACTAGCGGTCCCTACAGATTGCCGAACACTCTCACGAAAACCCACGGTTTTGGGACTACTTTCGGTCCGCGGAGGCAGACCGCATCACCGCCAGACCGCATCACCGCGAAGGAATACATGCCCCAAAGGTCACGCCCCATTCATCCAGACCGGAAGTGACGTCATACACTTGCGCACAGCACTCCTGCGCACACCGCCACATGACCGCCACATTTTTTTTCTGCGCATGCGCAGTGAGGCGAATATGGTTCGAAAAGGGTTTTACCTACTACTGGCAAGCACACCACCAGAAGTAGTATTTTCAGGACGTCACGGCTAACGCTTGATCCAGGGACGTTCCAACTACGGACATTTGAACTACTTTGGGTCCGAGTTTAATTCGAGGAAGAAAGTATTGCGGCAAATCTCACGGGGGTAATTCCTAAAAGGAAACTGTTTTAGGGGTTTTCCGCCAACTGAATATTTTCTTTACCATATTTTTCAGCTGAGACTTGCCCGATTCAAAGTTGAAGCTGAGCGATAAATTAAAAAAGAGCGTCCTCGTCATTTGTTCAGGGATTCAAGTTTAATCTGAGTTTTCAACACTTTCAGGGCTGCACATGAACTACTAAAATCAACTGACTCTCACTCGGCGATACCCCGTTTATACTCGATTATGAAATTATATCGCTGCCTTTCGTAATGGGGAACTAATTTTCATATGGCGTGTAATGAAAATCTGGAGCATTCCGATAAAATATATAATGATATTTGATATGCAACTTGTGCTTGTTGTTGTAATCCGCAGATTTGGTATCCCAAAAGCTCCCCCGAGGTTGTAATGCAGTTAGCAGTATCGATATTGTTCTATCACCCAACACTGTTTTTACAAAGTTCAGATGGTGCAGAGGAGATACCGACTTTGCAATGCGCTTGCGCAACTTCGTTCTTATACATCCTGGTTTATTTTCTATGGTGTGTACATGTACACGCGAACATTTATTTGAATTCAGTTAACATGGGAGCGGCCATCCTGATATTGGAGGAGTAACAGGTGTTTTCTAGAGCCATACTTCGCAGACGTGCCGTGAAGCGATCCATATCGTAAAACGACAGGATTGTATCACCCGTTCGTGGTTAACACATTAATATTAATACTGTTATAATGAATTCATCGAATACATGTCCTTTAGTACTATTTTTATGGCTGAGAGACCAAATCGATGACCATACATGATCAAGTTATTCACCTGTACGTCTGCAGCAAAATGTGTGAGATTGAACTGCGAGTTACTAAAAACTCGAAACAGTAAAACACATGGATCGGATTGATGTGTAGAGAAAGTCGATTTAGGCTTAATTTACAATGACACACATCAATAAAGAAATAGTGGCTTGATGATGGGTCCCATATAATGCCACAGCGCGAACTCTTACATCAGGCTATGTGAAGTGACTTAATACGTCAACCAGGCAACATTACTTTTAAAGTCATAGTTCGACATGCGGTTCATGTGCACATTTTGCCAGCAATCACTTAACTTCCTGCTAACCCCACACTTTCCAGATGGGTCCTTGCGCGAAACACATTAGTCAAACAAACAAATCGACGCCTTTTTAACCATAATGGTGCATCGTGACCTGTATTCACCAGTTGCACACGTAATCGGCTTGTAATACGCAGATTATAAGCTACAAACGTTTCCGCCGGCATTGATGCATCTGCATCAATAAGTTTTCTTGTTTCTGGTTTTGATAGGTGTTCATGTTACTTTTGGGGTTAGATGTACTTTTGATGTAGAGGGGTTAGTTGCTAGGCTAAAATGACCCCAATATGTGAAAACTTCACTGGGAGGGGGGGGGGGGAGAGGAGTCAGGGGGGTACTCCCCACAGGCCAGGTTGAGTTAAAGTTTAGCTAACCAAATACACGGTGTCCACAGTGACACAATAGTAACTTGTCTTATTTATTCGAAATCTGTCTTCACTAAATATATGATACTATGTTAATGCTCTATATTTAATTTATATATAGCCTGCTCACCTACAATGTGTTTATTTGTAAATAGACGGGCAGTATCACAAGAGATATAATTTTCTGCATGTCTAAATCGTACCTTTCAATTATGAAAACTTTCTCCGTAACAGTTGACCGAGTTTGAACCATATAGCCCTATATATCGTACTTTCCAAAAGGTATAGACACATCCATCATCCTGTCACAGTGGGAAATTATATTCTACAACTAAGAAGGGGTACAGATTAATTAGAAATGACTTAATTTGCTGACAGCATGATGAATCACTCTGAAGTAATCATACATTAAACTGTGTAGAAATTAAAATGGATTAGGTGAATTCACATGCAATGTGTTTGAGTCATCCATTTTGTTGTATGGAGTCGAATACCGGTATGTATTAAATTGGGGCAAACATGTACATGTTGTAGCGCGAAGAAGGAGACGAGCTCCTCCGGTGAGATAATATTTCCATCGCAAAGGAAATTATTTCCACTTTGGTGATAATATTTTCACCGCAGAAGAGACTAGTTCCTCTGGGTGAGATAATATTTCCACCGCAGGGGAACCTATTTCGAGTTTGGTGATGATATTTCCACCGCAGAGGAGAATAGTTCCTCTGGTGAACTAATATTTCCCCGTAGAGGAAACTATTTCCACTTAGGTGATAATATTTCCTCCTCGAAGAGACTAGATCCTGCGATGAGATAATAATTCCACCGTAGAGGAAACGATTTCCACTTACCTGATAATATTTCCATTAGGACACTAGTTCCTCCGGTGAGATAATATTTCCACAGTAGAGGGAATTATTTTAACTTTGCTGATAATATTTCAAACGCGGAGGAGACTCGTTCTTCCTTTTCCACCGTAGAGGAAACTATTTCCAATACGGTGATAAAAATTCTACAGCGAAGGAGACTATTTCCTCCGGTGAGATAACATTTCCACCGTAGAGGAACTTGAACTTTTTTTTCACGTTATAGATAATATTTCCACGACGAAGGAGACGGGCTCCTCCGGTGAGATCATATTTCCACCGTAGATGAAACTGTTTCCACTTAGATGATAATATTTTCACCGCGGAGGACACTATAGTTCCTCCTATGAGAAAACAATTCTACCGTAGAGAAAACTATTTCTACTTTGGCGATAATATTTTCTCCGCGGAGGACACTACTTCCTCCAGTGAGATAATATTTCCACCGCTGTGGAAGCTATTCTAACCTTTCCAGCAATGTAGATCGAATCACAGAAAATTCAGTCGATTTCATGGAAAATACAAAGAAAACGTAGAAAATTAATTTTGAAAACTCAACTGTCCCTTATGGGCCACAAGACTTTATGTACATGAATATCCCAGTTGCGTAGGCATAGCTTTGTCATCTTTCAATGTAAAAGCGAACAAGGCGCAATCGCTTCTGGTTTGAACTTGAGATAGGAAGATGACCGTTTAGAACTTAGCGCGCAATCGGTAGTGAATTGAAACACCTCATGAACAAGAAAATAGGGAGGTGCTTGTGGCGAAAAGGCAAAGGTTAGCCGGCATCATTCTGGAGTTAATCACTTCCGGTTCGGTGCCACGAACTACATTGTTTAGAAATTAGACCGCGGATCTTTGGGATTTTATAAGCTGTGATTTTTTCGGCACTGCTGATAAATTGCAGATGAGGCTTCGGATTGTTCTTCCTAGTGTTGATTTGGGCTACTTTGGGAAAATCATGGTGGAAGGAGACATGATCAGTGGAGGGCGAGAAGGCTCCATATTTACAAGTTGACATTAAGTAACACCGGAAATATTTCAATTGCGGCAAGTTAATTGTCACGGTAAACTTCCCTCAAGACTTTACAGATGATGTCCCACAAGGTGAATATTGTCATGCCAGGGTGATGCATGCACAAAAAGGCTTCTAGATTTTGGTGATTTTTATGCTAAGTAGGAAACATATCGCCAGCTATTGTAACGTTGTTTGGCAATTGGCTGACCAACTCGTCATCTGAGGAGTGAGTAGTAGGGTTTAACGTCGTTTTCAACCTTGTTTCGGTCATATTACGACGGTGCATACTTGTGCCAGAACACGAGAGTGCCGTTATCCGAGGGAATATGTACGCGGCATTTTACCGCCAGTGTAGGCCTCATAAATTTGTTCCAGCTAGATCTTGCCTCCCTGAAAACGGGAGATCTATTAAGTCTAATAGTCCACTTACCATTTCCGCGATGGTTATGGACCGGTGCACGAAGAGAGGAACGAAACAGGCTTAACCGGGAACGTATAGGCTGGGCTCTCATGGAAAACATCAGGAATAATGTGCAAATATGCTGATTAATATACGAAAGCGGGTTGAAAGATGGAAAGATAGCAAATACAATTGTCATATACCAAAGCTAGTATCAGCTCATAATAGTACTTTCGCACAAAATGTTTAATATTTCTTTTCAACCGTTTTCGAATAATTCGCGAACTCTTACATCAGGCTATGTGAAGTGACTTAATACGTCAACCAGGCAACATTACTTTTAAAGTCATAGTTCGACATGCGGTTCATGTGCACATTTTGCCAGCAATCACTTAACTTCCTGCTAACCCCACACTTTCCAGATGGGTCCTTGCGCGAAACACATTAGTCAAACAAACAAATCGACGCTTTTTTAACCATAATGGTGCATCGTGACCTGTATTCACCAGTTGCACACGTAATCGGCTTGTAATACGCAGATTATAAGCTACAAACGTTTCCGCCGGCATTGATGCATCTGCATCAATAAGTTTTCTTGTTTCTGGTTTTGATAGGTGTTCATGTTACTTTTGGGGTTAGATGTACTTTTGATGTAGAGGGGTTAGTTGCTAGGCTAAAATGACCCCAATATGTGAAAACTTCACTGGGAGGGGGGGGGGGGAGAGGAGTCAGGGGATACTCCCCACAGGCCAGGTTGAGTTAAAGTTTAGCTAACCAAATACACGGTGTCCACAGTGACACAATAGTAACTTGTCTTATTTATTCGAAATCTGTCTTCACTAAATATATGATACTATGTTAATGCTCTATATTTAATTTATATATAGCCTGCTCACCTACAATGTGTTTATTTGTAAATAGACGGGCAGTATCACAAGAGATATAATTTTCTGCATGTCTAAATCGTACCTTTCAATTATGAAAACTTTCTCCGTAACAGTTGACCGAGTTTGAACCATATAGCCCTATATATCGTACTTTCCAAAAGGTATAGACACATCCATCATCCTGTCACAGTGGGAAATTATATTCTACAACTAAGAAGGGGTACAGATTAATTAGAAATGACTTAATTTGCTGACAGCATGATGAATCACTCTGAAGTAATCATACATTAAACTGTGTAGAAATTAAAATGGATTAGGTGAATTCACATGCAATGTGTTTGAGTCATCCATTTTGTTGTATGGAGTCGAATACCGGTATGTATTAAATTGGGGCAAACATGTACATGTTGTAGCGCGAAGAAGGAGACGAGCTCCTCCGGTGAGATAATATTTCCATCGCAAAGGAAATTATTTCCACTTTGGTGATAATATTTTCACCGCAGAAGAGACTAGTTCCTCTGGGTGAGATAATATTTCCACCGCAGGGGAACCTATTTCGAGTTTGGTGATGATATTTCCACCGCAGAGGAGAATAGTTCCTCTGGTGAACTAATATTTCCCCGTAGAGGAAACTATTTCCACTTAGGTGATAATATTTCCTCCTCGAAGAGACTAGATCCTGCGATGAGATAATAATTCCACCGTAGAGGAAACGATTTCCACTTAGCTGATAATATTTCCCCTAGGACACTAGTTCCTCCGGTGAGATAATATTTCCACAGTAGAGGGAATTATTTTAACTTTGCTGATAATATTTCAAACGCGGAGGAGACTCGTTCTTCCTGTTCCACCGTAGAGGAAACTATTTCCAATACGGTGATAAAAATTCTACAGCGAAGGAGACTATTTCCTCCGGTGAGATAACATTTCCACCGTAGAGGAATTTGAACTTTTTTTTCACGTTATAGATAATATTTCCACGACGAAGGAGACGGGCTCCTCCGGTGAGATCATATTTCCACCGTAGATGAAACTGTTTCCACTTAGATGATAATATTTTCACCGCGGAGGAAACTATAGTTCCTCCGATGAGAAAACAATTCTACCGTAGAGAAAATTATTTCTACTTTGGCGATAATATTTTCTCCGCGGAGAACACTACTTCCTCCAGTGAGATAATATTTCCACCGCAGTGGAAGCTATTCTAACCTTTCCAGCAATGTAGATCGAATCACAGAAAATTCAGTCGATTTCATGGAAAATACAAAGAAAACGTAGAAAATTAATTTTGAAAACTCAACTGTCCCTTAATATGGGCCACAAAACTTTATGTACATGAATATCCCAGTTGCGTAGGCATAGCTTTGTCATCTTTCAATGTAAAAGCGAACAAGGCGCAATCGCTTCTGGTTTGAACTTGAGATAGGAAGATGACAGTTTAGAACTTAGCGCGCAATCGGTAGTGAATTGAAACACCTCATGAACAAGAAAATAGGGAGGTGCTTGTGGCGAAAAGGCAAAGGTTAGCCGGCATCATTCCGGAGTTAATCACTTCCGGTTCGGTGCCACGAACTACATTGTTTAGAAATTAGACCGCGGATCTTTGGGATTTTATAAGCTGTGATTTTTTCGGCACTGCTGATAAATTGCAGATGAGGCTTCGGATTGTTCTTCCTAGTGTTGATTTGGGCTACTTTGGGAAAATCATGGTGGAAGGAGACATGATCAGTGGAGGGTGAGAAGGCTCCATATTTACAAGTCGACATTAAGTAACACCGGAAATATTTCAATTGCGGCAAGTTAATTGTCACGGTAAACTTCCCTCAAGACTTTACAGATGATGTCCCACAAGGTGAATATTGTCATGCCAGGGTGATGCATGCACAAAAAGGCTTCTAGATTTTGGTGATTTTTATGCTAAGTAGGAAACATATCGCCAGCTATTGTAACGTTGTTTGGCAATTGGCTGACCAACTCGTCATCTGAGGAGTGAGTAGTAGGGTTTAACGTCGTTTTCAACCTTGTTTCGGTCATATTACGACGGTGCATACTTGTGCCAGAACACGAGAGTGCCGTTATCCGAGGGAATATGTACGCGGCATTTTACCGCCAGTGTAGGCCTCATAAATTTGTTCCAGCTAGATCTTGCCTCCTTGAAAGCGGGAGATCTATTAAGTCTAATAGTTCACTTACCATTTCCGCGATGGTTATGGACCGATGCACGAAGAGAGGAACGAAACAGGCTTAACCGGGAACGTATAGGCTGGGCTCTCATGGAAAACATCAGGAATAATGTGCAAATATGCTGATTAATATACGAAAGCGGATTGAAAGATGGAAAGATAGCAAATACAATTGTCATATACCAAAGCTAGTATCAGCTCATAATAGTACTTTCGCACAAAATGTTTAATATTTCTTTTCAATCGTTTTTGAATAATTCAAGACTTGGCCTAATTGCTGTTTTCCATGATAGCCCTTACATTCCCGGTGAAGCTCACCTCTCCCCTCCCCCACCTCCCTCCGACTCTGTGCGCGCTGTTGCGTAACGATCGCGGAACTAGCCAATGAGCCATTAAGCATATGTTAGTCTATTATTCATTTATGCTGGAGAAAGAGTGACATATCTTTTGCATTGCTCTGGTATCTCAATTTGTCATCTAGGCCATGACTACAATGGCCAATGTACCGCGGTAGTAGACAGATTCTTTCATTTTGAGCTGACGGAACTAATTGCCGAATGAGGAGAAATATAGAAAGTTTGTGAACACATTTTAAGAACACAAAAGAAACTAATTTTTTATTATTATTATTTTCAACTGATAGAATCCGCACGTAGCTTCTTTGTTCACTCGGCAGCTTTGAAAATTGGCATAGTTAGCTAGCGCTTTTACAAACACGCTTCTCCTTCAGATGACTGATAAAGACTGATAATTAGACGAGCTGTCATACTTTCCATGGGACGACCTGAACGAAATCAGCAGAATGACAGGCAGAAGGTTTCGGTTATACGACAGGAGAAAACAGCATTGATTATGAGTTTAATTTGAGAAACATATCAAAAGTTTAGACAGCTTTGATTCCTCAATTTTTCTGAATGTGTTTCGATGAAACCGTCTTATCTTTTCTTTCTAAATCAAGGGGACAAGTGCATGTACCCTCTATTGGGATAGGAATTTCTGGAGTGGAAAATGAGGTGGGATAAATGCGAGCTTTCCAGTTTGGAGGTTAAAACGGAGGTTCAAATTTTCAAAACATTTTAAATATAGAAAAAATAAGCACATAAAATATTTATCATATAAAAGATTAAAAAATATGTAACAATATATGAATTTATCCATCTAAAAATCTGCATTTTTCTCTAGTTTACTTTAAAATTATTTTTGTTTTTTATTATTCAAGAGAAAACGGCATTATTCCCCTCCAAAATGGGGAGCTATTTTAAGATTTGATGCAAAAGGAATGTCCAACCAAGGGAGATCACCCAAAATACCCTGGATACAATGGTCTTATTATATAAAACATACCCCAATTACATAAAACCTGTTACACATTTCAGAACATAATGCTGTTATTTTTCATCCCAATTTGCACATTTTCCCCTCATAATACCTTCAATGGATTCTTTTCGTTTCACAGAATCATTTGGTCATTTACTGAACAGCTTTGTCGGAAAAGATCATTACTGAAGTAGACAATTCGAAACTAGAGTTGGTGCTTTGACCCTTGAGTTACAGCTGGCTAGAAATGTGTGGTCATTGTATTTTTGATCATCTGTATCAATGATTACAGAAATACCCCCGTTTCCCCAGGTGATATGACTGAGTGAGATATTCACGAGAAAAAATAAGTTCATCTGATGTGTTATGCTATAACAAAGGATCCTGAAAAGGAAAAATAGTTGTCGTTGGAGACATCATACCTCAAGGTACTTTGTACAGCGAATGTGGGAGGAATTGGTCCTCTAGAGCATTAACGTCGTTACATGGAAAATCACAAAAACCATCGAAATGTATCCAATTTCAATTGGCTTGTGCTTTGCCACACATTAATGCTGTATACCATTTGAAATCTCTAGATGGAACGGTTCAGCTTCTGGAGTGTTAATGTCGAATTCGGACGGACAGACGAACGGACGGCGATGTTCTGTCTTGTTGCCATTGAAACCACAAAAACCAGCGAAATGTACCCAATTTTAATAGGCTTGTGCTTTGCCACACAGCAATGCTGCATACCAAATCTAAAATCTCCAGATGCAATGGTCTGGTTGCTAGAGCGTTAAGGTCGTTGCATGGATATTTTCCATCTTGTTGCCATGGAAACCACAAAAACCATCTTAATGTATCCAATTTCAATAGGCTTGTGCTTTGCCACACATTAATACTGTATACCAAATTTGAAGTCTCTAGGCCCCGTGGGGCTTCCGGGGATTGACCTGGGATGATGTTGTGCACACCGCAGGTCACAACAAGAATAGGCTTCAGCTCCTCAGAGAGCTTGTCGTAAAAGGCGACTAACTGAGGCAACTAACTCACTCACTCCTTGAAGTCTCTAGATGAAACGGTTCTTAACGTCAACTTCGGACGGACGGACAAGCTGAATCCAGTATATCGCCCCCCCCCCCCCAATACTTCGTAACGGGTGGGGGTGGGGGGTATAAAATTTGACCATAAAATTTACAGAATAATGATCTTTGGTAGATTATATTTATTGGCATTGTGACGTCATTAGCCAGTAATATGTTGCCTCAGATGTTTGTGGGCTATATGACTTAACCTTCCTACATAACAAGAGCATGCGGAGCCACAAACTAACAGAAAGGAATATTTCATTACGACATTTTGGAGGTACAGAATAAGATTTGAAATTTCTATAATGAAAATTTGACATGAATTTTTCCGGGTAACGGAACTCATTCAGACGTCAGCAATCGGACTCGTCGCACGTCACAGGAGTTTAACATATATCACCAAGGAGCATCTCCCCATCCACCCGACAGAACAATTCGCAACAACGTTGGCTGGCGCCCGAAAATTCTTTTGTCTTATCAGAGTTGTCTCCCCGGAGCCATAAAACCTCAGTCAGGGTAACTATTACATCTCTGTACAATTATATCACAAAACTGTAATACGTATATTTAACATACTTTTACATGTCAACTACATGTATAACTCATTCCAAATATGTAAATTATCTTGTATTCTGTTTTAGTAACACGTCAGGTTATACAACAACGATCACATGCAACACTTGACAAATACATGATACAAACACGGAGAATCCTGTTGGTGTCTTCATACCCTGCAAATAGAGTGCCGGTATCATATGACACGGACCGTCGCTAGTATTATATAATATATATTGTACAATGTACTTTTATGCAAGGTAAGGTATACTAACTGAAATAGAGCTAATATATGCAATAACAGGTTTTTATTTTTTTATTTTTTTTTTGACCAAATCAATGGGATTGGTTGTCTGTTAACAGCTGTCATTTCGCTTAGTCTGGACTGGGAATTTACATGTACGTTCAATAAATAGTTTGAGGTAGGGAGACTGAATATACCCCATTATCATATCCCTTTATGAAATGTCGATGATTTCCATACACTGGAATATTGAACATGCAAGTATGTAAACATATGGACCGTCTGTCTCCTAATTTGCTTAAAAAAACAAAAGGTATCAAGGCACTATACAATACACATTACCGTTATCGGGTGGCTTTGGCCCTGCGAAGTGACTAGCTAGCCCAAAATTTCTACCTAAGAACAATTTTCTATCTCAAATGATACTTGGAACATAGTGTTCCACCGGAGAACTGGAGAGGTCTCTTAGTCCCTTCGTTGCATTTTTCTTGCCTAAAAGCGCATGAAATATTTTATTTCGCATCTACTAATTATTCACTATGACACTAATTGAGAAAAAAGCGGAAACTAAAACATAAGGAATATCTTTCCGAAAATAAGTGAGCATGGCTTCTATGACGTCACCAAGGCGACCATCTTGAATTTTCTTTATATTTTCTGTTAAAGCTTGATCCAAGATATAGTAAGTTTCAGCCTCTTTTCAAAGGGGTAATGAAAATAAATAAAGTGGGTGGGGGAGTAGTGTTGAGTCCCCATTATCGTGACTGTGATTTCTCAACATGACGACGAGCGCACATGGGATCCTTCCTCTGACATAACCGGAAGCTGCCTCAGAAACACAATGGTACAGATATGATACAGTATCAGATTTAGGTTACCATATGTCGTATCAGGGACACTTTGTGAACACAAGGAAATTGCCCGTTTCATGTTACCGGTACAACATGCAAATCCAAGTAAAATACGCACGGTGTTATTATTAATCTATATATCAACCCGAGGTATCCGCATTAAAACGCCGGTGAAAACGTTATGAAGAGGTACGGCCAAAAACGTAGTCTCGTTGCAAAATGCTGCGCTTCCACAATCTCGTTGTCAGTAGCGAAGTGGGCAATTTCACGCTGGTTTGTTAAATTGTGTTTGAAAACATGAGTAGTGTGACTACAGGACCTACGAAGTAGGGTGAGGAAGATGACTTAGGGGTCCAAACGTAATGTTATACGTCACCTAGATGACTTGGGGGTCCAAGCGTAATGCTATAGGTCAACGGTTCTCCTTATTTTGCCGGCGAAAGGATTCGGATGGACTCACTCACTCACTCACTCACTCGGCTCTATCCGGCAATAAAACATCCCCTTCGCACTTTCTTTCCATTATCTTTATTGAGTTAGACAAACAGTTTGATAGCCGTGAGGAGATAATGTCTCTGTAATTCGTCAGTCATCAAGGTCTTTGCGTATTTCCGTCTAAAATATGTCTTGCCCAAATGATCGACAATCAGCTACCGGGGTATATTACTATTAGTTTTCTTTGAATCTGTGAACTGATAGCAAGATGGATAATACAATAATATAAAAAATCGGTGTAAATGTGCGTGTAATTTCTTGATCAACTATTTGTGTTATCGGGGGAAATCCATCAACTATTTTCCTTTAGTGAAAACCAATTCCGTTGTCTGAACGGATGACTGAATCTGCACTCGATCTCCTTTTTTCAAGCCATCTGCTCGATATATATCCCGTCGAATTATTTCTTCATCAAAAGTATCTATTGTTAAAGGAATATTACATGTAACTGGTCACTATGCGGTTAAATTATAACATTAGAGGTTTGAATTTGAAAGCATGCACATGTTAACCACAAGACAGGTATCGTCAAATGTATCATATATCGTTGAACTACGAGATTGCGTTTCTCTTGTTACTGAATAAATCCCCATAATGTAGCTTATAGTTTACGTGAGTAGTGTGACTAACGTCACATGACCTAACGAAGTAGGGTGAAGAAGATGACTTGGGTCCAAGCGTAATGTTATATGTCACCTAAGTAGGTCAATTTTCATCAAAAGTAGGTCTGCTGGTAACCGTCCCCTAATGCACGTTCATGCCAAAAATAAATCAAGGTTCTAATGTCAACGGTTCTCCTTATTTTGCCGAAGAAAGGATTCGGATGAACTCACTGACTACCGAACAATTTCCAAATGGTAGCCTACTTCGTCGGAATATAAACCATCGCAGGTAAGGCATAAATTGAACCAAAACAAATAATTCGATAATTCAAAACTCGCCACTCGCCGCGCGCCGGTATTTTTCCAGCGAGTGGCGACTGGCGACTTTTGCAATTTTAATAGATAAAACCAAACTCGCCGCGTTTTTGCATCGCGTGGCGAGTGGCGAGTTTTTACATGTTAGAAGATAGCACCATAGTTGTGAATAAGGCACCAGGTTCTACTACCAGTTATATTTCTTGGCAACACTCGGTCACACCCGTTTATACTCCAGTATAGAATGATGCCGTTGTACGACCAAATTTAGATGTTGACTTCATCTTGCTCATGCGTACTGGCTAAGGACGCCATTTGTGACCATTTTGGGTGAGAGGTGGTCCAAATGGATCGTTTGGGGGTGGCGTCCTAAAGCTCTCGTGCTGTAGATTACAAGTGCAGTGGTTTTAACCGGAAGTTATGCTAGGGTACGCATGCACAGACGAAGAGTAGAAGAGAAAGATGGCATTTTCGGTGTCCGCAGTGCGTGTTTGAACGAGAGATGGGCCATCCTGGACCCCAGTGGGTCGCACGGGGTGTCGTCTTGCAGCTATGTGGTGTAAATTAGATCGGCGTGGGTTTTAGAAAAAGTGACATCATGGTGTGCATGGCGTGAGAAAAATGCAATTTTTGGGGTACGCAGGGGAGTGTCTGGGCGATCTAGTGGCCACCGTGGGCCACAATGTAGTGTGTAGGATGGCGCGTTGAAGCTATGTTGGTGTAGTGTACGATTTTTTTTTCCGGAAGTGTCGTCATGGTGCGCATGCGCATTTGATGTCATTAGTAGAGAAAGGACATTGTTGGATGCGCATTCAGGAGAAGGCGCATGTATACCCCTATACATTAGCTCGGAGATGTGGACTTGCACAGAAAGTGCACAATCGCTATGATACGCAATTAGTTTGGTAAAAAGTCCACACTGACCCATAGAAATGAATATGGTTCTCCGCTTGACGACAGCGGGTCTGGATCTCGGACTCTGACCGATGGACTGCGCATGTACAACCTGAAGTGGAATGCTCAAAGACATTGGTGAAAGACATCTTGGTTTGAATACTTAGAAGAAGGGCCCATCAGCTACACCTGCATTGTCAGGTGTTAGAGTCAATGGCAGGCCACCCACGAGAATATGCGTTTGAAGAATGTAAGCTTCGTCCAAGGCATACTTCACCATATCGATCAAGCGTAATACTTACTATAACCCCGAGTAGATCAACGTGGTGGTGCTAGTTGAACTCATGGGCTCAGCCAAGGACAATTCACAAATCGCTAAGTTTTTCACCAAAGGATCCCTTCACCAAAATCTATCTCTGAATTATTTGACTCGGATTCGCCTTCCTCATGGAATGGCGTCCAGAGATATTGCGTCCAGTACGTAGTGTTGCTCACCAGTCACATTGACATAGTATTCGGAAGTGTTTCATGCAGACGTTTACAGTCGCGACGAGTCGTTCGTTTTGCTGCTTGGTCGTGGACGTCCGCGGTTCGCAGTTCGCAGTTCGTTATTCGAGGGGACCAGTCATTATTTCTTTAGACATGGAGAAAAACATCTGTATTTTCTTTATTATGAGTATTTTGAACTCCAAACTCTGCATAGTAAGAGAGAAAGTCCTGTTTCATATGTTTTCATAATCATATCCCAAATCTGACTCCAGGGGGCGCTGCTAGGGGCGCTGTTATGAGTCTCTGGCTATCCGAATAGCGGTCTGGCCTATCTGAATAGCGGTCCACCTTGCCAGACCCGATAATATATACACTTCGAACTTATAATAGGTATATTGAGAGAGTATTTCATGGGCTGCAAGTTGAAGTCATCAGTCCCTACATCGGGCGCTAGGGGGCGCTACTACGAATGACCGTTTATATGCCGGTCTGAATAGCGGTCTAACCTATCTGAATAGCGGTCTGGCCTATCTGAATAGCGGTCTAGCTTGTCAGAGCCGAAAATATAAATGGTTGGAACTTAAAAATAGGCATGTCGAGAGAGCATGCCATCGGCTAAATGATGGAGTCTTCAGTTCCTTTATCGGGCGCCAGGGGGCGCTACTATGAATGACCGTTTACATAGCGGTCTGTCCTATCTGAATAGCGGTCTAGATCGCCAGAGACAATAATATATAAACTTCGAACTTATAAATACGTATAATGAGAGAGTATTTCATTGGCTACACGTTGGAGTTTTCAGTCCCTACATCGGACGCTAGGGGGCGCTACTACGAATGACCGTTTACATGCCGGTCTGAATAGCGGTCTGGCATATCTGAATAGCGGTCTAGATCGCCAGAGACAATATTATATAAACTTCGAACTTATAAATAGGTATAATGAGAGAGTATTTCATTGGCTACAAGTTGGAGTTTTCAGTCCCTACATCGGACGCTAGGGGGCGCTACTACGAATGATCGTTTACATGCCGGTCTGAATAGCGGTCTGGCATATCTGAATAGCGGTCTAGATCGCCAGAAGCAATCATATAAACATTTCGAACTTATAAATAGGTATAATGAGAGAGTATTTCATTGGCTACAAGTTGTAGTCATCAGTCCCTACATCGGGCGATAGGGTGCCCTACTACGAATGACCGTTTACATGCCGGTCTGAATAGCGATCTGACCTATCTGAATAGCGGTCTGGCCTATCTGAATAGCGGTCTAGCTTGTCAGAGCCGAAAATATAAATGCTTGGAACTTGAAAATAAGCTTGTTGAGAGAGTATGTCACTGGCTACAAGATGGAGTCTTCATTTCCTATGCCGTCTCCAGGGGGCGCTACTATGAATGACCTTTTAAATGTCGGCCTGAAAAGCGGTCTGACCTATCTGAATAGTGGTCTAGCTTACCAGAGCCATTAGTTCGAACACCTCGAGTTTGTAAATAGATATAATGTGAGAGTATTTCATGGGCTACAAGATGGAATCTGCAGTTCCTATATCGGGCGCCAGGGGGCGCTACTATGAATGACCTTTAACCCTACCTGGCCTGGGGGGGGGGGGAACTTTCCTGCCCTGTTGGATGTTTGCTCCTATCGCCGGTACGACAGAAAACTGAGAGCTGAAACTTCGTGACTTTTAGATTATCATATTGGGGTCATTTTGAGCCTATTTGCGTGACCACCCGAAGAGAGGATCATGGGTAAATTCATAATGGCGGTCATGTGGGTTACCAGAAAAGTGATGTTTCCGTCACATTTCTTCAAAATTATTGCTTTTCTGTATGGAAAAGTGAGTAGAATCTATTTTATTTCCTAACAGATTATTATTTACTAATTTATCGTGCAGCTTTTACGAAGAAAAAACAAAAATAAAAAATTCGAAAATTCTGACCGAATTACTTTCCTCCCCCCCCCCCCAAGGCCAGGTAGGGTTAAAGGTTAATAATTTTTATTAAAAAAAAACAAAGCCGCGCGCCTCCCTGAAATTGATGTTATGATGTAGTTACGTACACGGTCTTTCAGAATAGGGTAAATTCACAGCGGCGCGCAGCTTAGTTTAGAAAAAAAGTCTATCAATTATACCCTCTACATAATATATCTTTTTTCATATTGTTTAATGCTTCGAGATAGTGTATAAAAAACACAAAGCCGCGAGCCGCCCTGAAATTAGTGGTATGGTGTAGCTGTATACAGGCGTGTTCGGAATAGTGTAGATCCACAGGGGCGCGCCCCTTAGTTTTAAAGGAAAGTCGATAAATAATACCAAAACTCATTATTTGTTTTTAATTTATATTAAAGGTTAAACATTTATATATCAAAAACAAAACCGCGCACAGCTCTGAAATCAATGGTATGCTTTAGCTACATACATGGTCTTTCGGAATAGAGTAAAATTAGAGCGGCGCGCAGCTTATAGTTTAGACGAAAGTCTATCAATTATACCCCTCTACATAATATATCTTTCTTATATTGTTTAATGTTTCGAGATAGTATACAAAAACAAACAAAGCCGCGCGCCGCCCCAAAATTAAAGGTAATGTGTAGCTGTATACAGGCTTGTTCAGAATAGTGTAGATCCACAGCGGTGCACCGCTTTATTTTAAAGAAAAGCCGAGAAATTAAACCACCACTCATAATTTCTTTTTAATTTATTTTAATGGTTAAAAATTTATGTAAAAAAAGACAAAGCCGCGCGCCGCCCTGAAATTACGAGTATGCTGTAGCTACGTACACGGTCTTCCAGAATAGGGTAAAATCAGAGCGGCGCGCAGCTTAGTTTAGACGAAAAGTCTATCAATTATACCCCACTACATAATTTTTTTTTCATATCGTTTAGTGTTTCTAGATAGCCGCGCGCCGCCCAGGCTCTAGTCGGAAATGTATACCCCCAGCGCAATCCCTGTAAGCGAAATGACGTTAATGTTGGGCAAAATCGGTGATAAGTAGGATTTGTATACATCCTCTTCATCCCACAACTTCGGCAAGCAAGATAAATGGCTAAAATGAGCAACATTGGGTCAAACCAGGCGTTCTATAGATATGAGACGAATGTCGAAAATTCATTGAATGTCCAATATCAAACGAATATCCATAGAATATCCAATGAATATTTTAGAATATTTAACCTTTGTAAACCGAACCTGTGAAATACGAATGTCCAATATCCAATATCCAATATCAAACTCACTTCACACCACTAACTGAAGACTCCATCTTGTAGCCAGTGACATACTCTCTCAACGTGCCTATTTTCAAGTTCCAAGCATTTATATTTTCGGTTGTGGCAAGCTAGACCGCTATTCAGATAGGCCAGACCGATATTCAGACAGACATGTAAATGGTCGTTCATAGTAGCGCCCCCTGGCGCCCGATAAAGGAACTGAAGACTCCATCTTTTAGCCGATGGCATGCTCTCTCGATATGCCTATTTTTAAGTTCCCAGCATTTATATTTTCGGCTCGGACAAGCTAGACCGCTATTCAGATAGGCCAGATCGCTATTCAGATAGGTCAGACCGCTATTCAGACCAGCATGTAAACGGTCATTCGTAGTAGCGCCCCCTAGCGTCCGATCTAGGGACTGATGGCTACAACTTGTAGCCAATGAAATACTCTCCCATTATACCTATTTATTAGTTCGAAGTGTTTATATTATTGTCTCTGGCGATCTAGACCGCTATTCAGATAGGACAGACCGCTATTCAGACCGACATTTAAACGGTCATTCATAGTAGCGCCCCCTGGCGAACGATATGGGAACTGAAGACTCCATCTTCTAGCTCGTGATATGCTCTCTGAACAGTCCTATTTACAAGTTCGAAGCATTTGTATTATCGGATCTGGCAAGGTAGACCGCTATTCAGATAGGCCAGACCGCTATTCGGATAGCCAGAGACTCATAACATCGCCCCTAGCAGCGCCCCCTGGAGTCAGATTTGGGATATGATTATGAAAACATATGAAGCAGGACTTTCTCTCTTACTATGCAGAGTTTGGAGTTCAAAATACTCATAATAAAGAAAATACAGATGTTTTTCTCCATGTCTGAAGAAAAAATGACTGGTCCCCTCGAATAACGAACTGCGAACTGCGAACCGCGGTCTAACTTTACGAACGTACTTAAAACGCCCATAACTTCCGTAGTCCAGGCCCATGTCCGGCCCGCCCCAATACAGCGAGCCCTCTTCATACCACCAGCTCCGGTACCCTCATCAGCCTTCTGTGACGGTCCAAACCATCCACATAAAAGGGGATCACACACCCGAGGTAGACGACACGTTGAAGGCCTTAGTAAACAAGTCTCAATCCAGGGTGTTCGAAAGAACCCGAAGACGAAGACCTTACGGGCGAAACTTTAAACCAAGCCGAGGTTCGAGTCGAGACGCCGATGAACTACATCAAACCGAGGCTTGAGTGCCCTACGTCAACAAGAAAACAGCGATGCTATTCTTGATGCAACCTTATACACACTGAGGACCAGCGATGCGGCTTGGTACGAACACATGCGTTGCCATCTTGTCACGCTGAAGAATGGTATCAAATGGGTGACCCGGGTATGTATTTTGTTTCATAAGAAACAGATACTACCCAAACAGGATACTCGTACAGGGTATCTGTTGATCCTATATAAAGCATTTCAAACCTTCATTGAATGTGATTATACCTCACCTCTTCTCCCACATTCAAGTGGACCACATAACCAAATCAAACATCAGCTGCATGGAGTTGGCGCTGGTCAACGCTCACTAACGCACGTCAGTGGTTATCTTCACACTCGCTAACGACCTCTGATGCCAGTTTATAAAAGCAACCATAACCGAGAGACGTGTACAATCGACGTTTAGCTGTCAGCATGGCTTATACTTGATCTGAGTGCGGACAGACGTTCATCAGGCACTACAATCTGATGCGGCACCAGAAATGGTGCATTCTGAGGCGCGGGAATCCGGTAAACCCACTGATGCAGAGACTGCTGACAGTCTACCCAGCGATGCGCAGAACTCAGCCGATGATAGTCAGGAATCTATTTAAGGGGACTATATTGTGCATGAAGCTATTCGTTCCTACACTGCGGGAACCAGGGACAGAATAACAAGCGCCCACACATAGAAAAAAAGACAGTCATGTCATTCTATGAAAAGTATAGCTTGTTTTCACTGGAAATGAAGAGAGATGCCGCGGACCAAGCCATTATAGCGTCACATGGAAGAGGATATGGCGTTACCACCACAGAGGCTGTGAAAGTGAGGCCAAAATATGCAAACAACTGTTTCAGAATATGTTTTCGCACGGTAGCCTGGGTTGCCCAAAGAAGCTTATGACCCGAACAAACGGACGATGAATATGGGCGAAAATGCCATCCTCCCCCCACCAAACTTTCTGCGGTATATCTGGAACGACAAAATTCGGGGGCTGACACTCCGTGACTTTATAGTTTATCATATTGGGGTTATTTGAGCTTATTTTTATAACTCCCAGTAGAGGGTCATGGGTAAATGCAAGATGGTGGCCATGTGGGGTATCAGAAATATAATGTTTCCGTCATTTTTCTTCAAAATTTATGTTTTTCCGCGAAGAAAAGTGGGGCAAAAATTGTTTTATTTCACATCACATTAATACTTAATAATTTATCACGCAGTTTTTGCGGAGTAGTTGCATAAATGACAAATTCGAAAAATCTGACCGAAAATAGACCAAAACTGTACCCGCTAAAGTTGTAATAAAAATAAAATAAACAAGTTATTGTACTGGATGAGATCTTACTTGTTTATATTCGGGGAAAAACAACAAGAATCGTAGAACCATGTACATGATACCCTGCAGGGAAAGATAACTCTGCCAGGATAGCCAGACCCATAATGCCAGGCCCACTACACCATATCTGCATGACTGTGTTCAGTTCTCGGTAGAGGATTCCACATCCGTTTGCGCATGAGCAATCTATTCATTAGGGCCCGGTCGCTCAAGTCCAGATCCGGTGGTCCCCGCATCCTACATCGAGGGATTGGGGTCAAGCGTAGAACCATGTTACTATGTTAGCCACTATAGATCAGTGTATACGACTGGATTTCCCACCCATCAATGAGCGCGTCCGAGCGATCCTGGGTTTTGCCTACTGCTGATGTCGTCGTTTCTCTCAACAGTCTACACGACCAGAGCTTCACGAAGACACCATATACGACCCACGTATGGACCACATCTGGCCAAAATGTCCACAACAGACGTCCCTAGCAGAATGACGTCACCACCTAATCTCACATCGTGGCCCTGATTCCAGCCTCCCCACAACCCCGTTTCACAGGCCGACTCCACTATGACTCTGCCACCAATAGCGGAAGATGAACTTTACGACGTGGCTATGTCGTATAGGGGTGAGTGAGTGAGTTAGTATGATTTAACGTCGTTTTCAACATTTTTCCAATCATATCACGACGGTGCCTACATCTGCCAGAACACGAGAGTGTCCACAGTTCCTATCATCCTGGACACTGATCAGCCCAACCAGTACAGCACCCGGTCACCCATCCAACTATTGACCGAACTCAACGTTGCTTAACTTCGGTGATCTGACGAGAATCGGCGTGCCCAACGTGATGCACCGTACTCTGACATATAGGGGAAAACCCACACCCAACACGGTTCAGTTTGAATTCGACCGAACACTTCCTTCAGTTTTTCACATGACCGAACTACTTTTCTTATGCTCTGCCCAAAAAACGGGGAAAGTAATCCCTAGACCCCTCTTTTTAACGCTAGATCAACAGAGGTATAATCTGATAATGTCGAATTGAAAAGTAATCAGAATGTTCAACAAACATCACTTTTTTCTATGTATGATGTCACTTCCGGCGGTGTGCTGCTCGGGCGGAAAATCTGACTGGTGGCTGGGGTATTGTTATGTCTCAGTGGGGCTGCCCTGACTCCCCTCCAGACATATGCTACAACGAAAGCCTGATCAATGGAATCGCTCACGGCTACATTTGACTCGACAAAAACATGGTGATTCATCGGTATGAGTTCCGCCATTCTGGCTTTTTGGCGAAATTTTTTTTAAAGTCAGGGTTCTGGGAATTTAGCGAGATGTCCAAGTCCGATTTTTGCATCCACCTGATAGTCACTTGACCGGAAGAGACCTTGAACCGGAAGATCGCACTCTATGATCGCTAAGGATCATAAAATCCTCATTTACAACCCTCACCCTTAGATCAAATCTGTGTACGTGTTGTATTTGAATTTCGCAATATACACGGACCAGTTTACGTCGTACATTGTCAAATTGTCAAGGAAAACTTGATCGTGTGAGACCACTTAACGATATACATGTACATCTGACCTCCTGAGAGCAGGCACAGTTGGTCTGCGCCCGATATGAATACTATAGCTGGTAACCAGCAACATCTAGCATATATACCGGTATACCTAAAATGTAGGTTACCAAATACCAGACGGATACCGGATATCCAGGTTCTGGCTTAGTTGCCTGATATTGCCCAGTTGTAAGCGTAGAATAGAATAATTTATATGGAGAACGGCACAATTAAAAAACAGATCCAGGAAAACAGATATAAGCGAATTCTAAAAACAAAACAAAAACAAACGGCTTTCATTGGGGGAAGCGGATGCCGGTACCGGTATATATACATGGCTCACAGTTGCCTGGCCTATGAAATATTGGATGGGAGATATTTACAATAAATGTTTTCAATAAATTATGAAAATTAATAAAAAAAATAAATAAAATAAAAGAAATGGGGGAAAAAAGTCATATAGATTTTTTTTTCTCAATATTCCCCTAGACATTTTTCTTTTTCATCTTCAGCCAAATAAAGTCATTCTCATTGATGCCAAGTCATAGAGGTCAGAGTATGCCAGAAAATTTAAACTGTAGTAACTCGGCTTGACATCAAAAGGAATGACTTTATTTGAGACAAGATGAAAGAGAAAAACATTTAGGAAAATATAAAAAAATCTATTTGATTTTTTTAGTTTTTTTTTAGTTTTTTTTTGTTATTCATTTTCATAATTTGTCGAAAATATACGTGGACATCTACCATCCAATATCCCACAGGCCAGGCAACTGTGAAACGGCAAACCTGTTGTTCTTCTTTTATCTGGACCACGATTCAACAGCATACTAATCGACCTAGTATCGCCTATACTATACATACGGAAGGGAATTATTCGGTTTTTGTTATATTAGCATATGTGTGTGGCAACATATGGAATCGTGATATTCCGTCCCTATTACGTACATGATTAATTCATAAAGATAAACTATGTCTCGATATCGACAGACGGATCTGGCGAGCTTCCGGACCCTCCACTCTGTGTTTTGCGTGACGTCATGATATTATGTGAGCCAATATTTGGCATAAATATATACATTGTATATTCGCGACCCGGTATTAATTCCCGGAAGAGTTAAACACGATAGTGCAGGTATGCAAGTGAACCTAGTTTTAATGGTCGGGATATGCGGTTCTCATCTACTAACCCGTATGCGGTCGGATTGATTGTCGACCTGCAGTGCATAGACGAGTATGATCTATTTTACGTGGACAGCGGCCCAGGGAAGACCACAGATAGGCGTACATGTATACAGCACACACATTGTGTAGCCTGACAGCGCCGGTATTTTACCGTGTTGATTCGCTCCAAGGCACATTACGAGGTGAGGTGAGCCATTCAAGAGAGGGAATGACGCCGATATACCTGACTTTATGGGCTCTGCAACTGACAGGTAAATAAACAATAATTTATACAATTTATCCCCAGGTAACAGCAGTACTGACCCGTACTTTGCAGGACACCGCAAGTTGCAATACAGCTGTGTGCTGCATGCAGATTGCAATCGAGGAGATATTCTAGGCTTCTATCAATCATTTCCAATGGCGACATATCAACCCAGTCCCAGTGGGGTAGCCCCTAATAATAAATGCCACTCAACTTGCCTCACGTGATTGCAGAAATGTGAACATGTATTTGCTCTTTATTATTGACCCTGTGTTTGTGATTTAGAGGGTCTCGAGGAGGGGTAAAGTGCATGGTCAACCGGACATGATCAGGTATGATACATATCTAATTAAAACTGGTCAGAAATAGCTGGGACGAATATACTCGTCCCAGGAAATAGTGACGTTATGAAATGCTTATTTTCTTCCGTTTATTATAAGATTATCTAAAAAGCCGCATCTATCCCAGAATGGGGTGCGACCATTTTTAACCATCAAATGTTCTATTTGATAGATCATGGATAGACAAAGTAGATTTCACTTCAAATTTGATGGAATTATTTCCCACTGACTTTACATCCGCCGTTTCAACCCGAGCTCCTGCGGATGTTATCATCTCTCTGTTTGACCGCACCAATGCAGTTTGTACATGGAATGGTATCAAATACAAGTACGATGAACGTGTATACCGGTATTTCAGTTACCAGTATATACTTTCGCCGAATCAATGGAGTATTTAGCATGTTCACCAATTTGAATATAATCCAGGTCAGAATACACCACAGTTAATTCGAGATATACTTGTAATGAGATTGACATTTCACTTTCCCTTCTACTAAACATCACACATGAATACCGGTAAGCATTTTAATCCTTCTAGGCCCTGTTCAAAATTTGGAAGGGAGACCATAATGCTCAAAATTTCAAAAAAGTTTGGAAGAGCATCGTGATTTACAAGTGTATTCATGTGAACAATAGAGGCAATCTCACAGCCTTATGTACTCATGGGAATACAGCGTACATGTAGTCTTCTCATTAGGTTTATCATAATTAATAGTGGTTGTGTTAATTAATTGAAGCGATTATAGATAATCAATTTTGCTTATCAATTAATCAGCCTTACTTAATACAACATTAATACAGCTTCCGGTAGCGATCTTCGAAAAAGACTTCCGCGCACGCACCCTCTCTCACATGGGGGTACCGCCGGTACACACACAGAGAGAGAGAGAGAGAGAGAGAGAGAGAGTTAAGGTTTAACGTCACGTTCAGCAATATTTCAGCTATATAGCGACGATCAAACAAAATTCTAAGTACTCAAGCCAATAACTGAGTAATTCAACACATTAAAACATACACACATTAAAACTTATGCAACAAACAGATTTCTCTCAAATAACCCAAGACACAGTCCTCCCTCCCCCGACTAAATATATTTTTCAAAGTAGTCGCTCGATAAAACAATCCCTTACAATATTAAAATCTACACAGTTGATAAGAATATATTTCACTGTGAGATCTTCGTGGCAAGGAATACACCTTGGGACTGGCACTTTTTTTTTTTAGCAAATGTCCGAGAGTTAATCGTGAGTAGTATACAAAAGACTGATCCGGTAAGGTTTTCCAGGGAGATAACTGTTGCATCCACCAGGGGGCGCTGTCCCGTATGACGTCACTTCCGGTCTGGGTGAATACACCAGGGGGCGCTGTGCCGTGTGACGTCACTTCCGGTCTGGGTGAATGGAGCGTAACCTCTGTATGACGTCACTTCCGGTTTGTCATACCTAAGACTTCAAAAATGGAACTTGTTGCTCCCTCGCTTACGCTCAGCATTAAGAGGATAGAACAAGGACTGGTTCGCTCGGTGTCAGTATAATGTGACTGAGTGGGGTGTCATGTCTGCCTACGGCATGATATTTCAGTGGGACAGCACTATAAAATGGCAGCATTAGATCTGCTCTGTTACAAGTAGGTACCCCTGCCCCTGCCCCTTCCCTCCCTTTCCTTCCCCGTCGTGATATAGCTGAAAAAATGTTGAAAGCGACGTTAAACCCTATTCACTCACTCACTTCAGGTTTGGGTGAATGGGGCGTGACTTGTGAGAATGATAGGAGATGTACTGACCTGTCTGTGGGGATGTCATTCATCTCCGTGCCTTTTCGGTGAAAGGAACATGTACTGGAATTTTTCCCCACAATGTCGTTCACTTCCGTATTTCTTCGGTCAGGTCTGTGGGAGCTTGTACTGATCTGTCTGTGGGGTTTTCCCCACAATATCGTTCACCTCCGTGTCTTTTCGGTGAGGTCCGTGAAGATGTGGCGGGAGGTACCGAGAGATGTGACGGAGGTGTGCGAAGAGACACGGAGATGACCGAAGAGGCACGATGAGTTCGTTGAGGTCCGTGAAGATGTTCCGGAGGTGACCGAAAAGACCCGGAGGTGACCGAAGACACTGGACCGAATGGGTCGAGTGAGGTATCAAAGTGAAGCGCTCCTCTAGGGCCATTCAGTCATGGGTGGGTGCATGTAAAATTAGGATTTTTTCCCGAAACTATAAAAAGCGGAACACGGACTTTACCCCTAAACTAGGGGAAAACCCCTATCAACTCTAGTCAAAAGGGCTAATATCGGTCCCCGGGCTTATTGGGACATGCCTATCAAGTCAATGGGGTGGGTGCGTGTAAAATTAGGATTTGTCCCCGAAACTATAAAAAGCGGAACACGGAATTTATCCCTAAAATAGGGGGAAAACACCTATCAACCCTAGCCAAAAGGGCTAATATCGGTCCCCGGGCTTATTGGGACCTGCCTATCAAGTCAATGGGGTGGGTGCATGTAAAATTAGGATTTATTCCCGAAACTATAAAAAGCGGAATACGGACTTTACCCCTACAATAGGGGTCTGTATTATACAATATAAGGGAAAATGCCTGTATGGGGTATGGGGATGGTCATTTTTTTTTTCGTGGGCTTTACTATGGCTTGTGGGGTCGCGTTTTTCTCGTCTCGCCAAGAAAATGACAATGGGAAGGGTCCCGGAGCGAATCGGTGAAATTTTTGGGAAAAGTCACCGAGGCCTGTATATAGGCCCATAGGCTGGCCATGGGGGGTATGGGTTCAACCTGGGAAATTCACACACGTTCATTGTGATATGGGCTTTTTGGATTTGTTTTTCACGTCTCGTCATTTAGAACACGATGGGAAGGGTCCCGGAGCGAAACGGTGAAATTTTTGGAAAAAGTCACTGAGGCCTGCGTAGGCCCATAGGCCTATACTGCATGGCTATGGGTGTATAGGTCCATACGGGGTGGACGTTCTGGAATCTAGGTGGGCCACTAATGGTCCGATGGGGTCGAGTGAGGTATCAATGTGAAGCCTGTGTGAGGGGGCAACCGATGGGGTGGATCTGGGGTAGGAATATCGTCTTTCTGCGCATGCGCAATAGACAAAGTGTATGGAAATAGACGTTTTGGGATCTAGGGGAGCCACTAGTGGGCCGATTGGATCGAGTGAGGTATCAATGTGAAGCCTATGTGATGGGGTGAGTGCGGGGTTGAAATATCGTCACTGCGCATGCGCAGTGGACAAAGGGCATGGAAATAGACGTGTTGGGGTCTAGGTGGGCTACTAGTGGGCCGATGGGATCGAGTGAGGTATTCATGTGAAGCCTATGTGAGGGGGCTAGACTAGGGTGTCGTTTCCACTCTGCTGCGCAGGTCACGTGGGTTGTGACGTCACTTCCGGGTTTCACCTCCAAACCCAGAAGAGTTCCAATGTTCCCTTAGACGTCCGAATGTTCAACCTCCGGGGTTTTTCCCGGCCCGGCCCGCCGCGGCCGCAGCGCGCGCGCGGGGGTGATCTGATGCCGCAGCGCGCGCGGGTTACTCCGGCCGCAGCGCGCGCGCGCGACTTATCCGGCAGTGCGCGGATGAAGTTCGGGTCAAAAGGTCAAAGGTCACATGCAGGTCAAAAGGTCCAAGGTCTCCCTTTCGGCAAGGTTCGGAGACAATGTTGCGGCATCGATATACAGAGCTTGAATCTCAAAAGGGGATTGTAAATTAACCTGGGAAGGATGGGCAGTTCCATTTGGACCAATCAGCGGTCGAGAAAAAGAGCCAATGAGCGATCGATAAAAGAACCAATGGACGGGTACTAGAATTTCGCTCACGTCTGCGTCTACATCCGGGTACTGGGATGCTTTCGGCTACGTCCGCGACTACATCCGGGTTCTTGTACACCCGGGTACTGTTTTCTGGACATGGATGGGTTACCTTTGGCTCCATTCTAGGCCACTGATTGGCTAATACGGTGTTCAAAGCCAGTTTCATGCATTATGCTCATATAGAAAACACACAAGACAGGGTGAAAACTGAAGCCCAGAACAAGGGGCTTGTACATTGAAAGAACTGAAGCCCAGAACAGGGGGCTTGTACATTGAAAGAACTGAAGCCCAGAACAGGGGGCTTGTAAACTTAAGCCCAGAACAGCGGGCGTGTGTACATTGAAAGAACTTAAGCCCAGAACGGGGCTTGTACATTGAAATGATGGGCGGCCCAGTCACATACGAGTACATCGCGGTCCTCGGCCTTGGGGTACTCGTCAAACATCTGTACGATGGTAGATAAGGGTCTTCCCCGGCATTGATGGTACAGGTAAAACAAGCAATATTGTCCGCACACGCTACTGGTCAGGCTTTGCAACGTTTGACTGTTCCAACACCACGTCTCTGTGCCTTGATCCATGAAGTCTGTTAAATCGGGATGGAGGGGTGGCAGGCCGTACGGGTCAAAGTATTCGCCCTGCTGTTCTGTCAAGTACACGCCCACCCAATGTTCACCGGGCCGATCCATCGGTCCGTGTTGAGAACGTAAGCAGCAGGATACATACGGTCTAATGGGAACACATCTCGGGCGAACACCCCTTGAAAGACCATACGTGTCTCTGGGTCATTCTCCAGCACGGTGGTTATCTGGTCTGTATCCATGTTAGGTGGAGAAGTCACACAGGACGTTGCGCGCCTTGTCCACTTGAATGATGTTGTCAAACTCGGCGTAGCAGATCACATTGACGGTGGTCGCCAGGGCTCGTGCAAAGTGGATTTCCAACCGTAAGTTGCCTTGCTTGGCCAGGGCCAGCTGATGGTCGTTCTCTAAGGTGGGGGTCAGATCGAAACAGAACAACGTGTATCCGTTCGCGTAGTCCTCCCGACTGATCAAATTCCCTTCGTCCTGGTTGATTTGACCGGTGGCTGTAAACAGGCTCTGATAGGCTCGAATGAAATTCTTGCGCCCAAAGTTCGGTGTTAAGGCCGTGGCTGGGACCTGTTGTCTATCCACATGCAGGGCCACAAAATTGATGCCGAAATGTTTAAAGTCAAACGGATTCTCTGGGTAGGCTCCGCTGAAACTGGTATTTTCCACACAGGCCAGGATCAATCGCTTGGGTAGTTCCCCCAGGAACAGGTTTTCTTTGTTGGCGCCCATATTTCCAGCAGGCACAGAGAACACTTTGGTTTATACACGTCGGATAGGGTACTGGGCTGGTTTTGTTTCCAAGGCTTTCATGTGTCCCAATTGAACGGCTGGATTCGGTTTCACTTTTCGGACATACAGGACTGCGTCTTGGATACAATCTTATAGTCAGCTGCATGCCCATCTACGTTAGTGGCCATCACGGCGAAGGTCGGAGGCGCCCGAATCAGTCGGATTTTGATGGGGATCTTGTTCAAGAGGTACCGGTCTTGCATGAACATGTCTGCGTGTATTCGACCCATGAGATCCACCGAGGCACCGTTCGCAGTGAAAGCCTTCCGTTTGTTATATCCCACATTGTCCACCGTGTCCATGTGCTCGGGTGTGTCCTGGTAGAATAAAGCGGCTGTCAGCTGAGATTTTTTAGCCTCTCGGCCATACGACAACAGTGTCTCGATGTAGGCTCGATAGGGGTACGTGTTGGTCGAGTCACTGATGAGTTTGTCGCTGAGAAATATATCCACCTGTTGAAACATCGAGTGCAGCCAGAGATTCGTCGGGCCCACCGTTGCAGCTTGGGTGATTCTGGAGCCATCCCCATTGACGACCTTGGCTTTCACATACAAGTATGTATGGCCTAAATCCACATAGGGCGTATCCGCATTACTGATGGTGAACTCGATGGGCCCTGTTTCGTTGATGCTGGAGAGCGGGAGATGCTCCACCCATAATCCTTGTTCGGCACTGGTCTGTGTGGGCGGCACGGTCCACAAATCAAATTCACTGTTGGTGGAGGGACAGGACTCGGCGTGGATCAAGGACATGTTTAAGAAAAGATATCCTGGGTCTTCGATGTGCGTTGTCGCTGGGTCGGTCGTCGACTGGTGCGTGGTCTCGGTGGGGCAGCTCTTTTATTCCCCACGGTGCGTTGTACTTTGGCCACCAAGACGCCTCCCGCTTCTTTGGCCCGCCGTTTCAAGGATTCTTTGGGTGCCGTACCCCACAAGACATCACCGGCCACTTGCAGTCCACTGCGTACCGCTTGTTTGCCGATTGCTTTCACCCCACGCGTCACCAACGGCAGGAACGTTTTGACGATGCTGCCGAGTATGTTCCCCAGCCCATGTCCTCGTTGCATGCGTGCACCGCTAAAGACCGGAAAGCCACCCCCGGCCTGTTGGGCATAATAGTCCATATAGCTGCGTGCATCGCACTCGTAAGGTACTTTCATTATGCAAAGTGGGGAGCACGTGCTTGTCGAAAATGAAGTGTCAGCACCACTTTCCCGCGTTCGAATGCCACCTGTCGTCCCGTGTCATCTCTTATATCCACCGTGATCGTGTTGATGTCGGTTTGTCGTACAGGCAGATAGAGCATGTGGGTGAAACTGTGGGTGATTTGATCTCCATACGTTTTTTTAATGGGGACCACCCGTAACAGAGGTGTGTTGATATCGCCCACGATGTGGTTGTCCACCACGTCCGAGTAGACGTAGAGTCCGTACATACCCGACTTCATATCCATCGGGATCTCGCTTTGGTGGGCGGTGGGACCAGCGAACGTCTGTAGATCGAAACCCAGCATTTGCTGTAGGATAGGACTCAGTACGACACTCGCGTTGGCGATGACGATAAGCTGTGCCTTGTCGTTGTGTGCGTTGTAATCGAAGTCCACGTGATTCTTGAAGGGAAAGGATTTGATGGGTTTTGAAGTATTCGTGACCTCCCGTAGAGCCTTATAATGCAACAGTCTTCACAGCCCACCCATGAACTCCTTGGGAGTATCGTATTGGCCTTCGGGGAGGGGGAGTCGGGTGTCTTTTCCTTCATAGGACACCTGGTACCACACTTCATTGGCTCGCACGTTGTACCACGAGTAAGGGTATTGGATATCCACGAGGCCACATTCCCAGCGCCCAGGTAAATGCAACGGTTGCGGTAACTGGGTCACGCACTTGGCCACGGTGTTGTCAGGAAACACATCCAGCGAACTGTTACTGGGTAGGGCGAGGTAAAACATGGCAACTGAGCTGTCCTGCTGCTGCTGTTGGTTTTAATAGGTGTTCCAGGCCTTGGGCGGTTGTGTCCGGCGTCGTGTTCGTCGCGGTTACTTGCTACGTGTCACGGCTCTGGAGATGTGGGGTGTCCTGATCAAGTGGGGTGTCCTGATCAAGAGTGGTTTTTTAAAGGCCTGAAAAGAAGGTGCCCGTTGTGGTGGTGTTTTGGGGG
>JAVTVY010021672.1:0-16571 GCA_036873755.1 Hanleya hanleyi
CAGTGTGAAGCTCTCGTGGGTCCAACTGCCTTTGTTTTCATTTTAAGTCGCGCCAATCTGCGCATGCGCAGCTGGGGTGTAGTAAGTAAAGTGGTCATTTTGGGAGATGCGTGGGAGTCTGTTGAGTGATGACGAATCCTTCGTGTGAGGAATCATCTTGTAGCAACACCCACCAACGACAGGCTCAATGCTTCAACGCCCTGGTGAACTAGCCCTGAAGCCCTGCGCGCCTATACGTAGCTCTACGGGTGTAGTCTGTGATAAGTACTATTCTGATTGGTTAGTCCAAAAGTAGAGCAACAACAACAACAACAGCAACAACAACAACATCAAAGATTACTGGTCAATCCTTTTATTATCCCCTCCATCACAGCACATCCACGCTAAGGGAACCGCTATGGGTGTGTTTACAATTCATATATGCTATTGTCTGTTTATTCAGAAGTTCATTGTTCTGATCTCAGAGTGATGAGGGACACGAGTTAATCCATATAGGTACAGACACTACCACGCACCACTATTACCACCACCACACACCAGTTCTACCACCCCCACACACTACCGCACACCAACACCACTACCACCGGGAGTTGACGCCCGTCAACGCCCGGTGGTGATGGTAGCTCACATGTGGCAGAGCTCTTGGATGGGAGCTCTTGGAGCTCAAACCTTGTGGAGCTCAGAGCTCGGAAGTGACGTAATCGCATGCATGTGCGCGTACCTGTGGTGCACCCTGTACCCTATAGCCATTAAGGTATAGGGTACACCAGGCTGCGGGTGCGGTACGGTCATCATTCTGAGATCAGAACAATGAACTTCTGAACACACGGACAATAGCATAAGTGAATTGTAAACACACCCATAGTGGTTCACTTAGCGTGGATGTGCTGTGATGGAGGGGCTAATAAAAGGATTGACCTGTAATTGTTGATGTTGTTGTTGTTGCCCTACTTTTGGAATAACCAATCAGAAGAGTACTTATCACGGACTACACCCATAGAGCTACGTATAGGCGCGCAGGGCTTCAGGGCTAATTCACCAGGGTGTTGAAGCATTGAGCTTGTCGTTGGTGGGTGTTGCTACAAGATGACACCTCACACGAAGCATTCGGACCACGGATGGTCACAGATGACCCGCATATCCCTCAAGTCATGGTCCACACCATAAAAGCTTTGCTTTATCACCTCACATGACGCATTCGGACCAAGAATGGTCCCTCAATCGCTCAAACACATCCCCACGCACCTCCAGAATGACCACTTTACTTACTACACCACAACTGCGCATGTTCAGATTGGCGCGACTTTCAATAAAAAATATGCCAGTCTGACTCTAACCCACGAAAGCTTCACTAGGACACCCCAACCGGGCCATTTGGACCAAACATGGTCCGTCTCTACCCCAAACCCCATAATTCACACTCCCAAAATTCCTTTGGCTACTACTCCTACCGATGCCTTCAAGAATGACGTCACAGATGACAGGGACACCCCTCAAGTCATGGTCTACACCACGAAAGCTTCACTTTGACACCTCACACGAGGCATTCAGACCAAGAATGGTCCCTCATCACTCAACAGACCCCCACGCATCTCACAAAATGACCACTTTACTTATTACACCCCAACTGCGCATGCGCAGATTGGCGCGATTTAAAATGAAAACAAGCCAGTTGGACCCACGAGAGCTTCACACTGATACCCTACACGGTCTATTTGACCAGGGATGGTCCCTCAATCCCTCAACAAACCTCCACGAATCCCCAAAATGCCTGTTTTCTATACTACGGCCAGATTGCGCATGCGCAAAATGAAGAAAACAGACGATACATTAGTCCAGTCGGACCCCACTCACTCGCGGGCATACACTCACACTCACAGGTAACTCTACCAGGTAGCTGGGTGGAAAAAATGCTGTCATCTATTCCAAACGCACTCCATTGCACCTCCGAAACTCCCGCTTTCGCTACTACTCGTACAGATGACTTCCCCGATGACGTCACAGATGACATGGAAAAACCTCAAGTCGTGGTCTACACCCCGAGAGCTACAACATGACACCCCACACGACACATTCGGACCCAGGATGGTCCATCTTTACCCCAAACACACCCCCACGCACCCCCAAAATGCCCGCTTTCACTACTAATCGTACTGATGACGTCACTGATGATGTCACAGATGACATGGATATCCATCAAATCGGGGTCTACATCACGAGAGCTACAAGATGACACCCCACAGGACGCATTCGGACGAAGGATGGTCCATATTAGGGCAGGAAAATTTGTGATTCAGTGGACATTGGCCGCCATTTTGGATTTTGACGGCCATATTGAATTTTCAGACCAATTACAAATCATTCCAAAATTAAATAATTATTCATACCCTACGTAGGACTAGAAAAAAACCTAGTTTGTGGTTAGAAACTTGATTTTCGAGCAGGAAATTGAGAGCTTCTATGGGTATTGGCGGCCATTTTGGATTTTGGCCGCCATATTGGATTTGAGGCCAAATCCAGGGTGGCCCCTCAGCTAAATTGAAAGGTCATAAGTCAAGGATGACGGAACCACTGAGAAAACTTTGACCGGAAAAAATGTTAGTTTTTTCTTGGCTGGGACCTGTCTATTAGTTCAAGATCTTTACAGACGCTACGTTTTAGAATAAATAAACAGCAAAGATAATAGTTTTATTACTTGCAATTTATTTTTGCTTTTTCTCTACTGAATCTGCCAATGCCTCCACCTCTTCTACCCCAGTAGTAGGGTCTACTGATTTCAGCGCAACTTTTCCAGGGAGGTAACTCTTGGTTCCCCTTTTTCTGCCAGGGGGCGCCACCAGTCCCGTATGACGTCACTTCCGGTCTGGGTGAATGGAGCGTGACCTGTGAACATGATAGCATATGTACTGACCTGTCTGGGGTTTTTCCACAATTTCGTTCACCCCCGTGTCTTTTCGGATGGGGGTTTTCCCGCCAGAATTTCGCTGTCGTCTGCTTGGGGTTGTCACGTGCCGAACACCTGGCTCCCCGAATTGCAACATTGTTGCACGTTCGCTACAATGTTGCGAAGATGTCACGGAGATCACCGAAGAGACACGGAGATCCCCGAAGGGGGAGAGAGGGGTCCCTAGTGTACCGATTGGGTCGTATGAGGTATCAATGTGAAGCATTCGTGAAGGGGCATCCGATGGGGTGGGTGTGGGGTTGAAATATCGTCATTCTGCGCATGCGCGGTAGATCAAGGGTATGGAAATAGACGTTTTGGGGTCTAGGAGAGCCCCTAGGTCCGATGGAGTCCAGTGAGGTATCAATGTGAAGCCTATGTGAGGGGGCATCCGATGGGCTGGGTGTGGGGTTGGAATATGGTCATTCTGCGCATGCGCGGTAGAGCAAGGGTATGGAAATAGCCGTTTTGGGATCTAGGGGAGCCACTAATGGACCGATGGGGTCGAGTGAGGTATCAATGTGAAGCCTATGTGAGGGGGCATCCTATGGGCTGGGTGTGGGGTTGGAATATGGTCATTCTGCGCATGCGCGGTAGACCAAGTGTATGAAAATAGACGTTTTGGGGTCTAGGTGGGTCCCTAATGGACCGATGGGGTCGAGTGAGGTATCAATGTGAAGCCTATGTGAGGGGGCATCCCCCTGGGTGGATGTGGGGTCGGAATATCGTCATTCTGTGCATGAGCAATAGAGAAAGGGTATGAAAATAGACGTTTTGGGATGTAGGTGAGCCACTAATGAGCCGATGGAGTTGAGTGAGGTATCAATGTGAAGCCTATGTGAGGGGGCATCCGATTGGACTAGGGTCTCGGCCGTTGTCCACATTCTGCGCATGCGCAGACAGGGAATTCTGGGAAAAGGGTGTGGAAATAGACGGGTTAGGATTTAGGTGAGCCCCTCATGATCCTATGGTGTCGTATGAGGTATCAGTGTGAAGCTCTCCTGAGGGAGCATCCGCCTGGGTTAGTGTGTCGTTCGTTGTCAATAGTCTGCGCATGCGCAATCTGGCCGTAGTATAGAAATAGACGTGTTGAGGTTTAGATGGGCCGATGGGATCGAGTGAGGTATCAATGTAAAGCAGTCGTGAGGGAGTATCCAACGGGCTGGGTGTGACGTGGAACTGACGTCATTTTGCGCATGCGCAGTAGAGAAAGTGTATGGAAATAGACATTTTGGCGCCGACATGGGTCACTATGGGTCCGATGGAGTCGTATGAGGTCTTATGTTGAAGCTCTTGTGAAGCAGCATCCGATTGGACTCGTCCGTGTTCAAGGGTCTGCGCATGCGCAGTCTGGTCGTAGTATAGAAAGCAGGCATGTTGGGGGATGCGTGAGGGAGAGTGTGTGACCCACCACTAGGGGTCCCTGGTTGGGGTTGGGTGGTGGTGGTGTGGGTTCTGCGCACAGACGTCACTTCCGGGTTTCACTAAAACTTACTTCGAACACAGAAGAGTTCCAATGTTCCCCCTTAGACGTAGGGTCCGGATGTTCAACCTCCGGGTTTTCTCCCGGCGCGGCCCGCCCCGCCCCGCCGCGGCCGCAATGCGCGCGCGGGTTACTCCGGCCGCAACGCGCGCGCGCGCCTCATCCGGCCGCACGCCTGCGCAGGTGAATTTCGGATTATCCTAGGCCACTGATGGGCTACTTTCTCCACGGTGTTCGAAGCCAGTTTCACCGAATCTCCACATGTCTGTTATAGCCTTCATGCATTATGCTCATATAGAAAACACACAAGACAGGGTTTTTTGGGTGAGATTTCATTTTCTTTTTTTATTCAACAACAACGTGAGAACAACCACGTGAAAACTGAAGCCCAGAACAGGGGGCTTGTACATTGAAATCGATAGAACTTAAGCCCAGAACAGGGGGCTTGAACATTGAAAGAACTTAAGCCCAAAACAGGGGGGCTTGTACATTGAAAGAACTTAAGCCCAGAACGGGGCTTGTACATTGAAATGATGGGCGGCCCAGTGATATACGAGTACATCTCGGTCCTCGGCCTTGGGGTACTCGTCAAACATCTGTGCGATGGTAGATAAGGGTCTTCCCCGGCATCGATGGTACAGGTAAAACAAGCAATATTGTCCGCACACGCTACTGGTCAGGCTTTGCAGCGTTTGACTGTTCCAACACCACGTCTCTGTGCCTTGATCCATGAAGTCTGTTAAATCGGGATGGAGGGGTGGCAGGCCGTACGGGTCAAAGTATTCGCCCTGCTGTTTTGTCAAGTACACGGCCACCCAATGTTCACCGGGCGATCCATCGGGTCCGTGTTGAGAACGTAAGCAGCAGGATACATACGGTCTAATGGGAACACATCTCGGGCGAACACCCCTTGAAAGACCATACGTGTCCCTGGGTCATTCTCCAGCACGATGGTTATCTGGTCTGTATCCATGTTAGGTGGAGAAGTCACACAGGACGTTGCGCGCCTTGTCCACTTGAATGATGTTCTCAAACTCGGCGTAGCAGATCACATTGACGGTGCTCCGGAGGGCTCGTGCAAAGTGGATTTCCAACCGTAAATTGCCTTGCTTGGCAAGCCAGCTGATGGTCGTTTTCTAAGGTGGGGGTCAAATCGAAACAGAACAACGTGTATCCGTTCGCGTAGTCCTCCCGACTGATCATATTCCCTTCGTCCTGGTTGATTTGACCGGTGGCTGTAAACAGGCTCTGATAGGGTCGAATGAAATTCGCGCGCCCAAAGTTCAGTGTTAAGGCCGTGGCGGGTACCTGTTGTCCATCTACATGCAGGGCCACAAAATTGATGCCGAAATGTTTAAAGTCAAACGGGTTCTCTGGGTAGGCTCCGCTGAAACTGGTATTTTCCACACAGGCCAGCATCAATCGCTTGGTTAGTTCCCCCAGGAACAGGTTTTCTTTGTTGGCGCCCATATTTCCAGCAGACACAGAGAACACTTTGGTTTGCACACGTCGGATAGGGTACTGGGCTGGTTTTGTTTCCGAGGCTTTGAGGTGTCCCAATTGAACGACTGGATTCGGTTTCACTTTTCGAACATACAGGACTGCGTCTTGGATGACAATCTTATAGTCAGCTGCATGCCCGTCTACGTTAGTGGCCATCAAGTCGAAGGTCGGAGGCGCCCGCATCAGTCGGATTTTGATGGGGATCTTGTTCAAGAGGTACCGGTCTTGCATGAAGATGTCTGCGTGCAGTCGACCCATGAGATCCACCGAGACGCCGTTCGCGGTCAAAGCCTTCTGTTTGTTATATCCCACATTGTCGTTCTCTACGCCCATGTGCTGGGCTGTGTCCTGGTAGAATAAAGCGGCTGTCAGTTGAGATTTTTAGCCTCTCGCCCATGCGACAACAGCGTCTCGATGTAGGCTCGATAGGGGTACGTGTTGGTCGAGTCACTGATGAGTTTGTCGCTGAGAAATATATCCACCTGTTGAAACATCGAGTGCAGCCAGAGATTCGTCGGGCCCACCGTTGCTTGGTCGACGATTCTGGAGCCATCTCCATTGGCGATGTTGGCTTTCACATACAAGTATGTATGGGCTAAATCCACATAGGCCGTATCCGCATTACTGATGGTGAACTCGATGGGCCCTGTTTAGTTGATGCTGGAGAGCGGGAGATGCTCCACCCATAATCCTTGTTCGGCACTGGTCTGTGTGGGCGGGACGGTCCACAAATCAAATTCACTGTTGGTGGAAGGGCAAGACTCTGCGTGGATTAAGGACATGGTTAAGAAAAGATATCCTAGGTCTTCGATGTGCGTCGTGGCTGGGTCGGTCGTCGACTGGTGCGTGGTCTCGGTGGTGCAGGTCTTTTATTCCCTACGGTGCGTTGTGCTTTGGCCACTAAGACGCCTCCTGCTTCTTTGGCCCGCCGTTTCAAGGCTTCTTTGGGTGCCGTACCCCCCAAGACATCACCGGCGACTTGCAATTGCAGTCCACTGCGTACCGCTTGTTTGCCGATTGCTTTCACCCCACGCGTCACCAAGGGCAGGAACGTTTTGACGATGCTCCCGAGTATGTTCCCCAGCCCATGCCCTCGTTGCATGCGTGCACCACTAAAGACCGGAAGGCCACCGCCGGCCTGTTGGGCACAATAGTCCATATAGCTGCGTGCATCGCACTCGTAAGGCACCTTCATTATACAAAGTGGGGAGCACGTGCTTGTCGAAAATGAAGTGTCAGCACCACTTTCCCGCGTTCGAATGCCACCGGTCGTCCCGTGTCATCTCTTATATCCACCGTGATCGTGTTGATGTCGGTTTGTCGGACGGGTAGGTAGAGCATGCGGGTGAAACTGTGGGTGACTTGATCTCCATACGTCTTTTTAATGGGCACCACCCGTAACAGAGGTGTGTTGATATCGCCCACGATGTGGTTGTCCACCACGTCCGAGTAGACGTAGAGTCCGTACATACCCGACTTCATATCCATCGGGATCGCCTTGGTGGGCGGTGGGACCAGCGAACGTCCGTAGATCGAAACCCAGCATTTGCTGTAGGATAGGACTCCGTACGACACTCGCGTTGGCCGTGACGATAAGCTCTGCCTTGTCGTTGTGTGCGTTGTAATCGAAGTTCACGTGATTCTTGAAGGGATAGGCTTTGATGGGTTTTGAAGTATTCGTGACCTCCCGTAGAGCCTTATAATGCAACAATCTTGACAGCCCACCCATGAACTCCTTGGGAGTATCGTATTGGCCTTCGGGGAGGGTGAGTCGGGTGTCTTTTCCTTCGTAGGTCACCTCGTACCACACTTCATTGGCTCGCACGTTGTACCACGAATAAGGGTATTGGATATCCACGAGGCCACATTCCCATCGTCCAGGTAAATGCAACGGTTGCAGTAACTGGGTCACGTACTTGGCCACGGTGTTGTCAGGAAACACATCCAGCGAACTGTTACTGGGTAGGGTGAGGTAAAACATGGCGACTGAGCTGTCCTGCTGCTGCTGTTGGTTTAATAGGTGTTCCAGGCCTTGGGCGGTTGTGTCCGGCGTCGTGTTCGTCGCGGTGACTTGCTACGTGTCACGGCTCTGGAGATGTGGGGTGTCCTGATCGAGGGTGGTTTTTTAAAGGTCTGAAAAGAAGGTGCCCGTTGTGGTGGTGGAGTTTTGGGGGGTGACTCCGGTTCCCAGTCGGATTCCCAAGAAGGTAGTGGGCCACTCGCCGATTGCTGGGTTCGCTGCATAAAGGCCCAGCGGTGGGGGTTCCCCACCAATTCCTGTGGTACATGCATGTCTTTCAAGCCTTGAGCGAAGACCTCCCATCCTCGAGGATCGGTGTGCGACCTGCGTTGACGCATCAGATCATTCACTAAATCCGTCATGTGGGTCCCCGGGACCACCTGATTCTGTACCAGGAGTTCGCCTTTATCATTCCAAGTCATGTTAGGATTCTGTTTCATCCGTTGCAATACCAGGCCAGCTTGTTTCTTGAACGAGGCAGGTACACTCTTCAGCACTTCGTCTTCCACCCACTGTGGGGCTGTGGGTGGTACGCCTGGTAATGGCGGCTGTTGGAGCGGTGCTGAGGTCGGCGGTGTGTCACGTGGTGGTGGTGTTGGTGGGGTAGAGAGGGTTTTGTATTGGTCCATGAACGTCATGTACCGTTGAAGCGTCTCATTGTACCGTTGTACTTTCTCACTGTCGCTTAACCCCGGTCTCTGTAAGATCTGTTGCATCTCTCCATCGAGGGTGTTTATGGTCTTGACCGTAGGTGGGACAGGGTAGGGTGATTGGAGGTTTTGCAGGAACCGTGGTTCGACGAGCACCATTTTTTTCGTGTGGTTCATTGTCGGCCGAAGAGTCCACCCAATACTGGACTCAACACGGAAGCGGCCAACGGTGCTAAGATGGCCCCGAGAAAGCCGCCTTTCTGTAACACCTTTTTCTGTTGTGTTTGAGGGACCCGCTTCTGGACTAGGGTTCGGAGACCTGTCTTATGCTTGGCCAACTTGGTCTTCTGAGCCGGAGTCAGTGGTACGTTGCCTTTTAACAGGTTGTACCCGATCTCGCACAGACAGCGTACAAGGTCAGGGTCCGCACCGCGTACAATGGTTCGGACTAACTCGGGTGGGGCCGTCTTCAATACACGGAGCGTCGGGGCGTGCTTCCGTACTCGCGCAGACATCATGTACAACTAATGCCAGAACCCACAACTCTGCCCTTTTTATCCATCTCAGAGAACAGAGACAAAGTCAACCCTGCTGTGGTATTCATTCTTTTTATTATCCCCATCATCAAACACACACACACACCCCAGCTGGGGGAGCCACTGTGGGTGTGTTTACATTATTTTTGCATGTACACGTGGTGGGCCTCTCCGGGAAAGATGCCGGTCCGCAGTCGAAGATGTTCGGGGGTGGCTTGCTTGAGGTCGAAGAGCATATACCCGTGCTGAGGGGTTGTGGCATCTTTAAAGGCTTCTAACGCAAACGGTGTGCGGCCGGGATACATCTGTCTCGCCAGGTGCAGCAGTTGAGTGGTATCTCTCGGGTTTTTGAAGACCACCAGGTAGTGGGCATTTAAGCTGATGTTCCGATGTTCTTTGTTTTTACTGAACAGATTCTGCACAATGTAGATGATGCTGAGCCGTCGATGGTGGCTGCCTTTGGTAAAGAGTTGGGTGACCCGCGCATCCGTCTCCGCCATGAGATCATCCAGAACCACCAAGGTGTCGGGTTCCAAATCGGCCAGATTGGGTAGGCCTTCCACGAACGTGATGTGGAGCATTGCTGCATACGCTTCCTGCCATTCTCCGTAACACCACACGACTCGAGCAATAGGTGGGGTGATCATGCTGTCGGCGTGTTGAAGGAGCTTCCTGAAGAAGTGCGTTTTGCCGGAGCCCGTCGGTCCTGCGATGACGCAAGTGAAGGGATGCTGCCAACGGGGGTCCATGGTTGGAGGTGTATCCGTTGTCGTGGTAACCCGCTCTTGTAAATTTGGTACGAGTGAACTGGAGTGGTGGTGGGTACAACGTCAGTCGTCGTTGTCTGTTTACTGTCAGGGATGATGATGGTGGTGGGTACAACGTCGGTGGTCGTTGTCGGTTCGCTGTGAGGGATGAAATCCGGTGAGTTTTCAGACGTAGTAGGTGTACTTGGTGTAGGTGTAGAGCTTGGTGTGGAGCTCGACGTGGCTTGTACACGGGGTGTGGTGGTGGTGACTGGGCTCGATACGGGGTTGACTGGTGCTATCTGTAGACCGGTTTCACTGATGGCTGGTGTTCTCAGTTGGTTAAGTAACGTGCTGACATAGGCTACGTCGTAAAACACACCTCCGTACAACACACTCAGCAGGGTTAGCACTATCACCACAAAGCCCACTTGCGCTTTGCGCGTTTTGGGAGACGCTGTGTTCAGAGGCAGCTGCTGTTTGTCCATAGCACTGTGGTCGAACGTGGAATGAAGGATGATGGCAGTGGTGTCTGGATTTATAGTTGTTTCACCTGGTTGGCAGCGACCCAGGAATTGAAGGAACTGGGCCAGCCTTGCCATTTGACGAAATGAAACAGTTTGCCACGTCGACGTTCCGTTTTCAAAATCTGCTCCACCGTGTAGTAGTCTTGCTGTGTTTTTACCACAGGCTGTAATTCCGTCTCGTAAAACGTCCCTAGCAACGGTTCCCCTTGGAGATCTTCCAGTTCATAGACTCGCCGCTGTCGGGGTAGGCGCCGTTTAATCAGGAAGTGCTCATCGCTCCAGTTGGGCAAGTAACTTTTCTCGAACTTGCCCTTGACTTTACCGATCCGTACAGGGTCCCCGACCTTGTACACCGCCTTCGTCGTTCGCTGCGATGGCCTGGGGTACAAGACACGCCGGACTTGGGCTTCATTGTGTTGGGTCACGGTAATGGGGGCTCTCTCTATACTCCGGTGATAGGCTCGAAACCCCTCACAAGTTTCGGGAGAACATCGATATACCGCCTTGTATTCTTATAGGTGAAATATTTATACATGCGGCCTTTGAATGTCCTGTTGAACCTTTCCACCACGGAAGCCTTGGTCTCGTTGTACGTATGGAAGAAAAACACCTTCTGTTTCTTGAGAAAGGCTTGGAAACGGTCTGTTGAGGAATTCCGTGCCTTCGTCAGTTTGCAAATACAAAGGTTTGCGCCCGGTCTTGAAGATGTCTTTGAACGCCGCTATGAGATTCGCCCCCGTTTTCGTCCGGATGGGTACCACCCACGCATACTTGGATAGGATATCGATGCACGTCAAGATATACCGATTCCCATCGTTGTGTTTGGCAAAGGCGCTCATATCGACCAAATCCGCTTGCCACTGGGCATCTATTCCTCCCACGATGACCCGGTTCCGTAGAAAATGGCGACGGACAGCTCGATGTAAGGTATAGGTGTCTTGTTTTCTTAACCAATCTCGGACTTGGGCACGTTGTATCCCCTGGGGTTTGGCCGCTCGATAGAGAGCCGACAATGCACTATAGGCCGCCGGACTGTCGGGACTGTAGTATAAGTTATCCAACACCTTCTCCCAGCGCTTCATGGTGACAAATGATGATGGACCCTGGCTCTATCGTTTATTTATAACGGGTATATCTTGGACCGGAGTTTCTTTGTGATTTTCTTCGTGGGCTTCCACAGTGTCCATGGTAAATGACCAGTCCAACTCGTCTGATGACCGCTTGATAAGCACTTGATCCACATCTACCACGGCATCTTCCAATGCAGACCATAGGTCAGGGTGAAGGGTAAAATGCACTGTACCCCTATCTAGCCGAGCCAATTGAGCAAAGAAAGGGCCGCGTCGGATGTACACATCGTGACACAAGTGGATGAGGTCGCCGTCCAGTTCACCAGACAACACCCGTTTGAATTTGGTCCAGCCCTCTCGGGACAGACGAATGTGAGCCGGGCACGGTTGTGTAGGGTCCGCATCACAGATGTCTCCCACCTCCTCCATGATATCGACCTTATCCGCATACACGTGCAGGAAAACCTCGGGGGTCAAGCTGAGATACGCCAGTATTATATGCTGCGTCATGGTCAGTACGTGAATGGTACCAGAGTTGACTGTCTCTCGTATTTATAGGGAGAACCCCGTGAGGTCAAAGGATCAGGTGGTCATATCACTGGGCTGACTGAGTCTAGCCGGGTAATCAATGGCATCGTCGTCGGGTTCATGGCTAGACAGTTGTTCATTGGGTTCTGCCGCCGATTCTCTCAGGGCACGAGCCCACTCCAACTCGTCTGATGACCGCTCGTCTGGTGTAAACAGCTGGTCCACGATAGGCACCACTTTCTCGAAGGCTATCCACAGATCGGGGTCTAGGGTGAAGCTTCGCGTAGGATCTTGGTAGCGGCCCAGGCGTGGGAAGAAGGGTCCACGGTATACGTAGATGGCATTGTCTATGTGGATGACGTGTCCATCGAGCTCGCCGCTCGTAACCGTATTCGATACGGTCTCAGCGGGCGACCAGCGAACATCTCCACGGTCTTCCACGAGGGTGACTTTATCTTCATAGACGTGTAACCCCACTCGGGGTGTAAGGGGAAGGATGGCTCGTAGGACGGGTGACATGCTTGCTCCAATGACGAACGGTGAATGACACACACTCTGTCTGACCCTCGTATTTATAGTCAGGTGCCACTGTCAATACCACAGCGCCAGGGTCAATAGGGCACAGACTATTGTGAGGCCAACCAGCCGGCGCTGGTTCCGGCGTGAGCGCTCGTGGTCCATAGCCCGAGCATCAAGTATGGCTGTCATAGTCCAGTAGTGGTGAGTGATGGCACACCTCTCCATCGAGTGCACTCTGTCGAGGACCGCTTCTGTGAACTCGTTCAGGATCTGGCGTCGCCCCACGTTGTCGTCGCCATCTGCAAACATGGACCGAACCACTGCTCGGTAACCCGTGAATGAATTCACCGCGGTGGCATGCTGTAAAATGCAAGTGGCATAGGGCTCGGTCTCCGTCATGGCTCTGCGACCGTAGATAGGCCAATGAATGCACCAACTCCCTAAAAATCACCCCCTTTTATACGTTTTTCTACAACATGGCCGACTAAAATGCCGCCATTTTCCAACATGGCCGACTAAAATGCCGCCATTTTCCAACATGGCCGACTAAAATACCGCCATTTTCCAACATGGCGGACTAAAATGCCGCCATGTTCCAACATGGCCGACTAAAATACCGCCATTTTCCAACATGGCCGACTAAAATGCCGCCATGTTCCAACATGGCCGACTAAAATGCCGCCATTTTCCAACATGGCCGACTCAAATGCCGCCATTTTCCAACATGCCCGACTCAAATGCCGCCATTTTCCAACATGGCCCACTCAAATGCCGCCATGTTCCAACATGGCGGACTAAAATGCTGCCATGTTCCAACATGGCGGACTAAAATGCCGCCATGTTCCAACATGGCGAACTAGGCCGCCATTAGCCGCCATTGTGGGGAAAAACCAGTACATCAACACACACCAACAAGTCTAGACATGTACCAAAGGCCACGCCTCTTTCAACCCAACCGGAAGTGACGTCATAGTTACATCCGGGTGAAAGGGGACTTTAAATCCGTTATATATACTACTTGCAAGTAAAGTAGTTAAAATACTGCCGGGATGTCATAAGACTATTAAATATTCATGTTCTGAACACCAAATTTAATTGAAATCAGTAAGAGCCTACATAGCGATATATACGATTGGGGAGCATTGATAGGATATTAATTGATTAAGATTGATGTCGAAGCACTGTACAGCGCAACGGGGGCCGGCGGCGTCCTGTTCGTTTTGTAATGTTGACGGGTGACGTCATCGACCAGGGAAGCATATCGGGGAGGCACAAGGAGGTTTGATTTGAGCGAACAGTGCCGTGTGAGTAACCACTGAAAGCTCTATCCTTCGCTGTACAGTACGACTGGAGACATTCGGGCTGTCATGTCATTTTGACCTGTGACGTCATCTGCGAGCATGAACACTGGCTAGCGAAATATATTGGGGGAGGTGTAGGGACCTCCCGATAGCCATTTCATGAATCATCTGTGCCCAAGCCTTGGATCGAAGGATTTACTTTTTAGAACCAGAGGGACTAATTACGGTTAATTATCGGAGATAGCCGCCCATTTGCACACGAAACGCCCATTTGCTGGAGACATCCAACACCTGCGTTGTACAACATTCAGAGCATTACCAGAACACACACGCGAAGACTATTAAACTAATTTTAGTTTTATCTGACATGGAGATTCCTGTCACAGATTTCGTCATCATTATTTTCGAACTTGGGGTGACCGAATTTGTAAACACAAAGAGCTGAACTACGTGAACGAGCAATGACCATTTCGTTCTTCCAGTGACCTACCGGTACTTTTCCACGGAACAGATAAGGGACCGTTCAAAATTTATTGATGGGGTAGGACCGGTGCAAACAGTGGGGGGGACCAGGACTTTTTTCTCGCTATTTTATGTAGGACATTAATTTTTTTTACGTAACTATCCATAGGACCAAGAGTTTTTTTTCTCAAAAATAAATAAAGAAAAAATACGAAGCTGCGCATCTGAAAACCCCTCGACTCTGGGTCCTGATTCGATAGGCTTCTGGGTCATGGCCATATGGTGTGCCCAGGGGTGTCATTCTTGAGATATGTCGGTAATGAGATTTCAAAATGAAGAGTTGAATTGTATTGAAGATATGTATCATTGATGATTTTGCATAAATTAAAGATGGCCACCAAGGCTTCCGCCCAATCAGAAAAGCCGGCTTGGTAATTTATTGAAAGCCTCCTGAGGTATCGATGAGGCACAAACTTTCATACTGAACAGTTGAATGGCATCAGAGATATGTACATGTATCATTAATAAAAGATGTCCACCAAGGTTTCCATCAATCAGAAAAAAACGGTTTGCTAATTTATTGAAAGTCTCTTGATGTATCGATGATTCACCAACTTTCATATTGAACAGTTGAATGGTATCAGAGATATGTACATGTATCATTAATGAGTGCATAAATTAAAGATGGCCATCGAGGCTTCCGCCCAATCAGAAAAGCCGGCTTGGTAATTTATTGAAAGCTCTTGATGTATCGATCGGATGATGCGCCAACTTTCATATGGAACGGTTGAATGGTGTCAGAGACATGTACATGTATCATTAATGGGCTTCTAGATGATGACCATATGTGTCATTCAAGCTTGGCGTTATTTGCATAACAAAAAAACTTTGCTCAGGCGGGTTTCCTATTGGAGGGGGAGGTCCATACAAAAGAGGACCCTTGAGATAGTGAATAAAATACTCAAAATATCAACATTTGTATGATACATGTCGCTTAGATTAATTCCCCTGTTTTGACTTGGCGCGCACTGCAAAAAAGTTACAGACGCAGAAGTCACGTTCTTGTCAGTTTGGCATTTTCATGGAATCTGAACCCTACAGAGATCCACTCTTCAGGTGAATATCGATCTAAATGGCTCAATATGGTTTACTACACATAAATTGTTTCTGCAAAAACTAAGTAATCGATTATTGCGAGTAAATAACAACTTTCTGATCACTCAACACTTAGTGTAGTGTTGTTGTTGTATCAACGTAAGAATGACATTTATCAGTGGCATTTAGTTCTGATCAATTAAGCGAATGTAATTTATTTTTATATTCTGAGAATATTTATGGTTAAATTAACATTTCGGAATGTCATATTAAATCTTGATCGCAATGAGTTATATAAGCGATAATTTTAGTTTGTAAACTACAGACAAACAAGGCTGATTTTCTGTACTTTGACATGCAGAGTTTTGTCCCTTGTACAATTTATGTACAGGAGAAAATTAATGCTCAATCAAGTAAGACAATACAATTGTTTATACATATTCTTTAATGAACACAATTATCATTCAGTGTATTTACAATTAGTAATTTCATATTTTCAGAACTGACTGACTGATTTTATGGTTAACGGTTTATCAACTACCCGTTCTTCAACCCCCTATGACATGTGATGTACAACCGGTTCACAACCGAGTTACAATATTATTCAACATCAAGGGAAAATTAAATAAAACTGTTTATACTGAAAAATCTCTGTGGTTTTCTAGTCAAGATCTACGTTTCTACCAAATTTCTGAAGATTGACCCGACCTGGACATTCCGTACAGTACCTCATTGTTTGTGTGCCGACTCAGAGGCAATATTAGGAGGTTTGATTAATTGTTCCAGTTTGGTGATCTGATAGATTCTTGAACATTCTTGAAAATGAGTTCCGTAAATGTAGAACTGGAGGTAGAACGTGAAGAAGATGTGCTTGAGAATGGAGCTGTCGAAGGCGATCAGAATGAAATAGCGCCAGGACAGTCTGAGCACAGTACTGAAGATGAAGCACGATTTAAGGCCAAACGTAAGCAGTTACGCGGCAAGATCACCCGTGCTATGAATAGACTAAGCTATTATATAGCCGGGGAGGAGAAAAATCAAAGGAGAATCCAAAGAATTCTCACTGAAATAAAGGAAGATTATTCTCAGGTATGTAATGTTCACAGTGAACTTTACAATTTTGTGAATGAATACCAAGCAGCCAGACTCGACCAATGGGAGAATGACCTCGCCAGAGAAGTCTACGA